>JAFBJT010108887.1:0-50380 GCA_016785325.1 Chascanopsetta lugubris
TATATACATATATATAGATAGAGAGAGAGAGAGAGAGAGAGAGAGAGAGAGAGAGATATGTATACGTGAGGTGTGTATGTGTGTGTGCTTGTGTTTACATGTGTTCTTGTGTATGTATATACAATAAACACATTCATTACTATCATTGTTACTAGTTGTTGTATCATCATCGTCAGTGATTGTTTTCAAATGTACAAAATGAAGACGAAGATACATTTGTTATTCATATTTGACAGTGGTATCTAAATGTAAAACATTTTCAGATATACACATATAGATGTAATGTAAATTCTAAAGTCAAATGAGATCATTATATTTGAATCATCTGTAATCGTCTCAACTTCCTATAAATTTCATTTCCGTCATTTCATGCAGATCTCTCTGCATGTGGAGCAGTCTATCAAGCGTCTGCTTCAGGTTCACCCTCAGCTTCCTTTGAGCCTGCTCCTCCTTCCCAGTAAAGAAAAAGATGATGCCATCCTAAACTTAATTGCTCTTTAAAACAAGCACAAACACACAATGGGAGCGAACTGAGGTTTTGGCGGTTTGAAAAAAACAAAAAAACAAAAAAAGAATCGGCAATCTTTCGTAAAGACTGGAGTCTTGAGCTTAATGTGAGGTCCTCCTGGTGTGTTTGCATGCGTGCTGCTCCTCCTCGTCTGCCCGTGACCACACCAGAGAGAGAGAGAGTCAGCTCTGACAGGATGTTTGAGTGCGTGTCACATGGGGAAGTCTACATGCGCGTGTGTGTGTTTTCATAAAGGCGTGTTATTATGCCACGTGGTGACCACACGATAAAACACAGGAGGGTCCAAAAATGTCTGTATACAAATCAAGCACATCCCAGAGAGAGAGGGGGGGGGTGATGTGGTGGTGGTGTTGTCATTCTTTATTTACCCCACTTGTGGAAGTGGAGTCAGCGACGTCAGGTCCCTGATGACTAGAGAAAGGACTGACCCTGGGGGGTGAGTGAACTCTGTAAGGTTCCAACACTGCCACCACTTCACCTTCACTTCCCTTCTTTCCTTCACTTGCCTCCTTTTGTCTTCCTACTTCCTACCCTTCCTCACCTTTTGGCCAAAATCAGTTTTGTGGTTTAAAGTCTGCAAAAAAAAGAAGCAAAACACAGGACACTATGTAAATGTGAGCGGTCAAACCCAACTAACTGGCCTCTCTCTCTTTCTTGTCAATCACACTCTCTTGTTGACCTCCGCTGCCCCCCCCACCCCCTTTAAACATCTTACCTCCTACCTCTTGGCTCGTCTCGTCAGGCAATTTGCAGCTTTGTAAACTCCCATCAAAATGTCTGCTGGAGTGGGGGGGCATGGGGGGGGGGTAGAAAGAGAGTGAGAGAGAGAAATTCAATTTACTCATTGTTGCATGTTGCTTGTCCGAGTGTCAAAACTATCAGGTGGTTCAATCTCAGTCAAACAAAACATGGTGCAGGTAAACATACTCATCACACAGCTGCACACACACACACTCACACACACACACTCACACAGATGCATATGGTCTCTCTCTCTCTCTCTCTCTCTCTCTCTCTCACACACACACACACACACACACACACACACACACACACACACACATATACACACACACACACAGAACTCTTTTCAAAGAAGTTTGCTTTTTTTATTACTTCCTTTCCCATTCAGCAGCCTCCCCACTTTTCCAGAGTGCCCAGGGTTGTGCAGTGAAAGAGCTGCGCTTATTATGTTCTCTCCAAACCCCAGCTTTGTTTTGTCCAGATAGCTTCTCTCTCTCTCTCTCTCTCTCTCTCTCTCTCTCTCTCTCTCTCTCTCTCTCTCTCTCTCTCTCTTTCTACCCCTCACTCGCTCTCCTACTCTTGTCTCTCTTTAATATTCACAGTAAGAGTCTTGGCTCTCACACAGGACGGCCATTTTCCCAGTCCCCCCCCCCCCCCCCCCCCCCCCCCCCCCCCCCCCCCCCCCCCCCCCCCCCCCCCCCGCTCCCCCCTGCGTGCCCCCCTCCCCACTCACAGCCAAGTGTGGCCCGCATGAGTGTAAACACGCAGGCATGGGGATGGACACCTCCAGACAAACATCTCCAAGGATGTGCCACCCTGCCCCGTGTCATTCATCCGCTACCTGGCACCCAAGCTAAGCTGCTAACATGGAGGTGTGAACGCCCCAAACGCTGGGAGGTGGCCAGCGGCGGCGCTCGCCTGGTCCAAGGAAAGTCCACACAACACACAGCTTAGTATGGAAACTACCTTCGGACACACTTTACTTAAAAAAGTGCATAAGTGTACTTAGGACATGTCCACACATGATGACATTTTATGAAGTCAGTGTTTTTCCATCGTGCTCTCAAATGTTGTGTTGCAAAACCTAAAATGCAAAGGCTGAAGTACATATAACCCAGGTACATCACTTCCTGTAACCGTTTCAAAGTAAAAGTACACACTTTTCTTTGTGACTGAACCCGCTCATATGTCGGCTGGAACAATGTTTATCTAATGATGGTGAGCTCTGGTGTGTTCTCTGCCTATAAATAGATACAGGAATCATTCTGGGAACCACATGGCTGCTTCACTGCTGAACACGCAGCCAACAACTCAAGCCTGTAGCCGGTGTCTCTGGGTTTTAAACTCACTATCAGAGGATGAACACCTCGTAGTGGCTCAAATTAAGAGAGGCACTCCCATCTCAGTGTCTCAGCAGTGTTAGGTCTATAACCAAAATGAAGAAATACAAATCTTAAACTGTTTTCCAAGTTGTAAAAAAAAGCTTCGGCGACGGACGTCCACTGCCAATTTGACATGCTATCAGCCGGAGGATTCTACCTCAACATACAAGGAAGAGGAAGACATAACAAAATACAACCACAAATTGCAGATTCAGCAAAATACTGTTAGTGTTTCAATATGCGCACAACAGGAGATTGTCAGACTAGAGTATACACCTTGAGCTAATTTGGGATCATTAGAATAATCTGATTCTTTTGTTCAAAATATTGAAATAGGCATAATCACAAGACTAATGAAATCGAAAAAAAACCAACACGGTATAACAATGAAATGCTATAAGCTGTTAACAAAACAAGATGTATCGTATGTTAAATTCACATCAGGCACATGTATGTGTGTCAGACTGAAAGCATATTGAAAGCTCTGCCGGCCTGGTTCTGGCCCACGGGCCTTATGTTTGACACCCGGAGGACCTGGTGGCCTTGCGTGTCAACATGTTCCATCATCACTCCCTGTGAATCCTCCAGACTCACTGCACTTGGCACTTAAGGTGACTCTCATCATGACATCTCATGACAGTGGCTCTTTGTTTAACCAGGTGGCTCACACCTCTCCCTCAGCAGGGATCTGGGAGGACTTGCACCCACTGGAGAAAATTGTGGTGACACGGAAGCCCTGTGATCCGCCTGTGGCAGCGTGGCTCTAGCAAACGGGGTGAATTAGGGAGCGGAGCCTATACTTATACGCTGAGGATACACTCCAAACATTGATAAGGCGGCGTGCCGCATGGCAGTCGGACCCCCGGTGATGTGAACAGCACTGTGCCATTATCACAGGTGTGATCGCTCAGCAGCCCACAGCCACATTTACATCTTAATTACTGGCCTAATCAATGGGCTCGCACTTTGACTTCATTTGTGACATTCATGAAACCTCATTGACGATGTAAGAATAGGCCGTGGTAAGTGTCGGTGCGCCCGTTTCCAACAAAGACGGAGGGCTGAGTCCCGTGTTCCGCCGCGTGGGGTTGACAAGGTGAGTGCAGGGAGATGTTTATGATGATTGCAGGCTCCTCCCCCAAAATGACAAAGCAAATTGTGGAGATGTGCAGCGTGACAGGAAAGGGATGGCCCCGCAGGACTCGAGCCGGGGTGATTTAAATGGCAAGTGATTGAACAACAAACTCGCATTAAGAGCGTATTGATGAGTTCAGTGTTTCATTTGGGATCAATAAGACGATTGGTGGAGGCTGAAGCCAATACATGCAGCAGCAGCGGGCAGGGGAGAGACTGCAGAGGAGAGGGAGGGGGGAGAGAGAGAGAGAGAGAGAGGGGCGGGGGAGAGGGGGAGGAAAGTGTTTCAACATGGTTCAGAAAATGTGATTTTTGAAAACAGGAACTGTGTCAACATCGCACAGGACAGTCTGCAGCTACTGCAGAATGATACCCAATATGTTATGGTTAGATCTGCATTCAATCATCTAGATTATGGAGACTAAGGGATTACGAGATAAAGGTTTTCGAAAAAATTGCTAAAAAAAATATAAAATTGAATAAAAGAAGAATAACATTTGATTAAAAAATGTAATATAATAAAATAGGTCAGAAAGTAATACAAATGAAATTAATACAATAAAACGATGAATAAGATGGGCGCCAGTGACTCAGTGGTTAAAAGCAGGCGCCATTGGAAGCAAAGGTCACAGGTTCGAATCCCTGCTGCAGTGTCACTGGCCCTGACACCAAAACCCCGAATGGCCCAATGTGTACTGGTAGTAATATAATGCAGTTGAAGATGACATGAAATGATAATAAATAGAATAACATTGAATAAAATAAGATAGAGTAAAATAAAATAGATTGAATGAAATAAAATAAAAATAATGACATAATCAGGCCAGTATAGGAGCATTAATGTGAAATGCGGGCATTGGCAAAGCAAACAAAACTCTTGAGTCCTCACAATATCAAAGAATACAATGCTTCATATCCACTATACACTGAAACACAATGATACAGACCTGAGCCTGAACATGAGAGAAATACAAACTCTGTGTGTGTGTGTGCGTGTGCATGTGCGTGTTATGAGATGAGAAAGTAATTGTGATGATTAATCCAGGTCTGGTTAAGTTTGGAGGCGTCAGTGTCAGCTGAAGAGGCCTGGTACTGTAGCGCTCTCAGACATCCCAGCTGTTTCCTCGCTCTCCTCCCACCGTGTGACAGATGATGCTAACAATGAACATTTCATCTTCAGCCGCGCCGCCAGCTCCGCCGTGACAGAGACGAAGTGCGTCCGGCCAGATGAATTACCGCGCGGTGATTCATCACGACGGGGCCAATAGGAAAAAATACAAATGAACAATTAGCAAATTTAGCCTTAATTAAGCGCTCGCAGACAATAGACGAGCTTGTAGGGCGCATGTGAACATGCTCGGAAGCACGCGACTAATCTTCATGTAGTTTGTAGAATATTAAAATGTTAATTAAGGTTAATTGCGTAATTTCCCTACTGATTATGGACGTCAAACAGAGCGGGCCTGTTTGATTAAGCAGAACGCTCTCCATGGAGGATGTATAGGGTAATGAAGGAATGTGAAGCTGAGAAATTCCCATACATAGCAATGTGAGAATTTAAAGGAGCAGTGTGTAAGATTTGGTGACATCTAGTGGTGAAGTTGCAGGTTGTATCCATCACCTCACCCTCACCCCTCTGAGCCTGAAGGAGAACCTATGGTTGACTTCAGTTGTCGTTAAAACTCAAAACATGCTTAGTACGTCCACTCCTCATGTAAACAAACATTAATGGGCTCATTTAAGTGTTATGGAAAAACATATACATCTAGGTGGCTATGCATTTATACAAATGTCAGTATTTGTTTTGTAATTGTTTTTCTTCCAATAGAAGTGACAAAAATATTACACACTGCAACTTTAAGTTTTAAGAAGGTCAAAATATGTGAATGAAGATGGAAAACTGTTATTGATATTCTTAACATATGGGGGAGTAAATGCATTAAAGGTGCCGTGCGTAACTTCTACAAATATTACAAAACAGTCACGTATTGACATTTTCATGAATCTATAATCACCTAAATGTTTTTCATTACTTAAATGAGCCCATTAATGTACGGGGGCCGCCATGTTTTTACAATAGTAAAAGTGGACTGAACATCTTTTCAGTTTTAATGACAACTGAAGTCTACCTGAAGTTCTCCTGCATGTTCAGAAGGGTGAGGTGATGGATACAACATGCAACTTCACCTCTAGAGGTCACCAAATCTTACACACTGCACCTTTAAATAACTACTAAATCAGTTTTTTCAAGGAGCTGCAGGACAAGTCTGGACAGTCATGTTGGCCTGGATTGAACCATACTCGTGTCACATGTGTTCACTTCATCATTCAGCACCTGATTTGGGAACATGTTGTTTCCCACACCAGTGCCTGATAATGCAGTTTAGCCCACAACACAGAACCGTGTGAGACCTGGAGGACACGAATCCCTCGTTTCAACACTGGCTTCAGAATTAACGCCCACAGGATCTTCATTGTTACAATGCATGCACGCACACACACACACTCATATACACACACACACAGGCAGATTCAAGCAAAACAAATTAGGACATATCTCATAATTCAATGTCACCAAATCCAATTGCAATCAGGAAAACTCAATTTGTCGCCTGTCCTTGAAATAATGACTTGATTGGAGTTCTAAAAATATGAAGTGTTGGTAAACAAAGCATTTTTCTGTGTTTTTTTTGTTTTTTGTGTGTGACGCTCCCTAATTGAGGAAGCACAGTAATGTCTTACCCTAGAAGAGGATCTGAATTATGGCGGAGTTGGACGGTAATGGGAGAGGTGAAGAGTCGAACTGTGTGAAAATGAGAGAAAGTCAGTGTTGTTGCATTTGGTTTATCGTGTGTTTTCCTCTGGGTGTGTTTGCGTGTGATGTGAGTTTGTGCGTGATGAGTGTGTTTGCGCGTGATGTGCGTTTGTGCGTGATAAGTGTGTTTGCGCGTGATGTTTGTTTGTGCGTGATGAGTGTGTTTGCGTGTGATTTGTGTTTGTGCCTGATGTGTGTGTTTGCGCGTGATGAGTGTGTTTGCATTGCAAAAAATAAAAAACAATATACGATGATGGCATCATCCAGGGAGCTGGCAGCGAATATCAGTGTAACAGATGATGATGTGAGACACTGACTCATAAGACGATAAATCAGAGCACCCCCCCCCCCCCCCCAAATTAATAGAGTTGTTGACAGTTGGAAGCCGCAGAGAGAAAACATTCAAATTATAGCCTCCAGTCTCCTTTTCATATTTTATTTTCCTAAAAGCAACAAAACATGTTAGAGACACATGCAGACTTATAGACAGATATTGATGGTTGTGATGTTGTTGATGACAATAGCGTGTTAATGATGAGATTGCTGATGACACATGGATGTTTAGGTTGAATTACATATCTATATATTCATCTAATTATTAAAAATAAATCGATGAATAAATAAAAAATTCCTTTGCCTCGACGTGTGCATGGAGCATGTTAGTGCCTGTTTCCAATAGGACTTAAAGCAGTCTGCACCACTTATGCTGTTCCTTCTGTCTGGATCTGTGCTTCAGGATAAAAGTGTCTGCTAAGTGAATTGTAGAATTGTTTTGAGAAATAAATGTTCTGTGTCAGTATTTCATTAAAAAAAACCTTGCTATTTTATCCAAATTATAAATACAAAATTCTATCTTCTGTTATATAAAGGTGCAGTGTGTGAGATTTGGTGACATCTAGAGGTGAAATTGCATGTTGTATCAATCACCTCACTCTCACCCTTCTGAACATGCAGGAGAACCTATGACAGACTTCAGTTGTTGTTAAAACTCAAAAGATGAGAGGACTCGCTCCTCATGTAAATACACATCATTTAAGGGTAATGGGGAAATAAATACATATAGGAGAACATTTCAGTATGTAATTATTGTAATATATTTTCAGAAGTGACCAAAAATGACCAAAACTTTACACACAGCACTTTTAATTGATCGATTCTAGCCTTTCATTTTCTATTATTGTTTGCTGCTGGGCCGTGTGACATCGGTGCGCAACGTCCGTGCGTCCGCATCCCATTACAAACGGCGGCGGTGAGGAATGGCAGCGCAGACTTATGGTGGAGCGGCACAGGGATGACAGCGAAGATGAAGGAGGAGAAGTCAGGGAAAAAAGAGGGGAAAGAATAAAAAGAGACAAGAGAGAAAAAGAGGGAGGGGGGGGGCTAAGTACCAGGGAGTATGTCAATGTGGGGGGGCTAATGGTTGGGGGCGGGGGGACCAAGGTTGCAAGCAATTTCTCTTTGTTATCAAGTGAAATGACTCTGCAAATATGACAATAAATCACAGTGGGAATCAATCTGAGAGGAGGCGACTGTGAGCCACTGATAATGCATCAATCAATATTTAATGTTTAGACTTTAATTAATCCACAGGCGCCGAGCATTCTTTAAGTGACAAAGGGGGAGGAGGGGGGCGGAGGGGGGGGGGGCGAGCGGGGGAGTTCTTTTGCATAGAATAGCTCTTATATCAAACGGAGACACTGAGCCGACGCGGCCCCATCAGTCGATTTCACACAGACTCTCCCTTTTCTCTTGTTTAAAGGCGGAGCTTGGAAACACAGAAGTATAAAAGAGTTTAGTTAAATCTGGAGAAAATGAAATTAATTTGGTTTAATCAGGTTGGCATGATTTGTTTTTATGCTTTAAAATGAGTCCTGTATTAGTGTTTTATCAAAATCTGATCAGGATCCACCCCCAGGTCTTTGTAACCGGTGAACGGGTCACTGATCCGACTTGTTCCATTTTGTGTTGGAACCACTCATATAATGTGTCACTGAGTATTTAAGAAGCCAGGATCCTTAATGCGACCTTATAGGTCGACATGTTGCACAACAACAGGAACAAACAGGGCTGTGTTGACCTGCAACGAGGAGGCCCCGGGGCTAAAATCAGCCAAGGGCCCCTTTAACCCCTCCAACCAATAAAGACCTTGTCAGATGGAAAATGGTTTCATCCGTTTTTTTCTCGAGCTCGGGCGGTGGAAACACAAAGAACTGGTGCTATGTCAGGCACTGGCCCAGAACTAGCACTGGAACCAGTTTGGTGCAAAAGGGGCAACTTAGAATGCTTTCTGCAGCTGAGCCGCCTTGTGCATCTCCATAGGACTTCATTCAACTGCTATTTATAGTTTTGCTATATCCAACCTTTTCTTCCATATTAATATCTTCTGCAACTTCAGCAGATTTCTGCAACTGAACCTTCTTGTGCATCCACGCTGCCTCTGTTGTTCATCCACCCTCCTTAACAGTAGGTGGCGATGGAGGAAACCAGCAAAGTTCGTTTACATATGCTAATAAATCATGGCAAACTGTGCAACACCGGCTACATGAAATATGGATTTTCTTATACTGACCTGGGTCCCGGCTCATTATTTCGGGGTGATGGCGGCCCCCCGAAGCCGGACCATTGTACTAAATCATCAGTGCCTCCTTCACTGAACTACTTCCAAACTTTAAAAAAAAAGCTTTTCTTCTGTCTTGGCAATTGTGGGAATGCAACTCTCAGGGCTGTGAGAACCCTAACACCCCCCTCTCCTCTGTGCACCAGCTGCCCCGGCCTCCATACCCCCGCACAGCGCTGACACGGCTGTGACGTCTGATTTAGGGGCTCTATCTATCGAACAAAAATCCCCCCCGTGTCTGAACAATGCAACCATGGAGCCGTTATGAAGGACGGCTGGAGCCGGAGCGGGGAGCTGCGCTTAGCCCCCGCGCCCTCTGATCACGCTGACACATCCCACAGGTACTAATTACCCAATCTGCACCGCGGAGAAATTACATGGAAGACGCTTGACATTTGGATACCTGCTACGGGATTCACAGGGATAATTGGGACACAAACTGAGAAGGTCTGTTTCAGATGATAAAGTGGCTTTAGGTAACTCCAGGTAAAGGCATATCGCCGACAACACGACCCGGCGAGAGCACGGAGAGGGTCAGTTCTGCAGGGAGGCGCAGAGAGGACTTCAAGTTTGGACAATTACTGGAGGAGTTCCTGGAGACGTGGATAAAAGGCTTATACGAGCAGTGGCGCCTGATATTCTTGACCGCACATATCGCACTTGATCCATTGTGCCATTGTCCACAGATTTACAGGTGGTTTATCTTCAAAGAGGAGCGGTGCGGAGCGGCGGAGGATGTGCTCACATCAAAGTGCGGGCAAAATGTAGCGCTCTCCAAAATCAGCCGTTTAAGCATGAGCTGAGAAGAAGCGTGGATTGTAACTTTGACACTCACTTTGACACATTTTTTTTTCCAAACTGAAAAAGTTCTTTGCTGCAAGAAATGGAAAAAAAGGATATATCAGATTTCAACACATAAGAACAGAAGAGGAGGTGTTGGGCATTAACTGACTTTGGTCTCTAGCATGTAACTGACTTTTATGACAGTTGTTAAGTCATTTCCTGCAGCAGAGGTTTATGTCTTTGCAATAACCTCCATGAATGATGTAAAGAGATGATGATACTTCCTCCCTCTTTTATGATCTGTACCTCTGCACCTCCACTGTCATGTCAACACACTTGTGTTGTGTGCTCACATCAATCAGGTTAAACCAACATGCGTCCAGCAGTACACTTAGATATATTAAAAGGATGAGGAGATATTGGTCTGAACACTGGTGAATGAATGCAGACTGTAAATGTCATCTACTGTCAAACTGGATTATTTACGCTTTCCTTTAAAAAAAGTTTAATTTATTATATGGTTTAGTAAACTACTATAAACTCAGGATATTTCCAAAATTGTTGAGTCAAAATACTAATCATACTTAACTGATTCTATAGGTAGATTAAAACAAACTGCACCATGTAATTAGTGGCCTGTTAAACTGATTATATATATTTTTTTCAAAACGTGATTAAAGGTCCACTGTGTAAAATGTATGTGCAATTATCAACAGAAATGCAATCTACAATACTTCATAATAATTCATTATTATTTTAGATTTTTCTCTTATGTACCGTAGTGAAAAATGACCACTTTAAAATAAAATAAATCTTATCAAAAATAATTATTACCATTCATTCTTTGACATAGGATTGTCTTCCAAAACAAACAAAACCCCCCACAGTTAATGTAGAATGTATACAGGGTGGGTGCTATTGAATCAAATGGATACACAGGTATCAGTGTCTGACACAGACAGACAGACAGACTTGAGGTCTGTGTCCGCTCACCATCAGTGGATGGGCAGTCACATGAGACATATTCACAGACTGTCACGCACAAGTTCAAAATCCATCATCGTGGCTTCCTTCGCCTCTCGCTCACAATGGAGCAGTGTGTGCCACGGGAGCGAGACAGTTGCCAACAGAACATATCCGATTGGCCATGGTTATTAAAAAGAGAGGGGCTAAAACAAGCTGAGTTATTCGGGGGGGGAGGGGCGGAGTCCCAGGGTTATTAAAAAGAGAGGGGCTAAAACAAGCTGAGTTATTCGGGGGGGGGGGGCGGGTCGACAGTGGATGATATATCATTGTGAAACACAAAGGGAGCAATGGAGTAATCCAGAGTGTGAAATACAGCGAGCTGCAGACAGACAGACAGACAGACAGACAGACAGACAGACAGACAGGGCCATCATTTCAAACCACAGCGGCCCCCCGACTGTCATACACGTCTTCATCCCTCCAGACATACGTGAACATGTGTATTATCACATGTCCAGAATGACACGTCAGGCCCAAGATGACAGCCGTCTGCTGTCATCCCCCGTCACCCTCACAGACACGTTCTGCTGCCATGAAACATGGGAATTGTGTCTTTTGTGTAAATAAACAACAACAACAGTTGAGATCATTTACAGTGAGAGAAGATGAAGCATTCTAATATCATGTTTCCAGCTGTGTCAAACAGTGAAAGTGTTCATTTGCATACATGGGAAATTATACATGCCACCTGTTCATGTTACTATTTCTGGGTACATTAATGTAATCTAAAAAAAAGGTGTTTCTATGTTTGTTTTGATTATCAGCCTCATTATCAAATATATTAATACTATTTATATGGAACAGGGGTTAATATGGTACAATAGAGAGACAATGGGTTTTCTTATTTAATATTTTCCAAAGTATGTGATGGAATTAGATGAGCCTCTATCTGTGAATGCAATTCTGAAATGGATTTATTAAATTTAAAGGTTGTGCTTTGCTTCTTCCTTTCCCGTATCTAGTACTATATTAGTCCCACTGTAGGAATCATCATGCTTCTATAGTGGAGCAGCCACCACAGTTTGAACAGAGGGGATGGAGCAACAAGCGGTTAAGATTTAATAACTTCCTCTACACTGGCTCTTTCTTTGCTCTTTGAGCTCATCTTAAAAAAAAAAAAAACATTAAAAAAATATTCCTATTTTCATTTAGCATACACTTTCATCCAAAGCAGCAAATATCTAAGGGGGGATGGAGCAGCTGAGAACCAAACCCATGACCTCGTGCAAACAAAGCGCATGCTCTTTACCACAGAGCAACACCCGACCCGCCATCTTCATCAACATTGCACTAAATACAAAAATAGAGTCTGTAACATGGTATGTTCCTGTGTGTGTCTTCTGTTAAATAAACAAGAATAAAAAAATAAAAATAAAAAAATCCAAAAAATAAAATTGGTTTGAAAGCCGACACAGTCCCCCTCTAACATCTTCCCATGACCTCGTGATTTGTGTCTGATTGGTTCAATGAAATCATTTGGACTATTAGGCCCCTGTCCTAGTCTCACCCACACATCTGATACCGGCACCATCCCACTGATTGCAGTGAGTGGGGTTACAAGGTTAACATGGTTACTAGCTGGACCTGAGCCTGACAAACAGGATCTAATGGAACAATTCTGGTCTGATACTAAGAGTTTCACAGAGGAGGAGGAGGAGGAGGAGGAGGAGAAGGGGGAAGTGGAGGGGGAGGAGGAGGGGGGGGGAGGTTGGGGGGAAGAGGAGGAAGGGGAGGGGAAGGTGAAGAGGAACAGGTGATGGTAGCTGCATGGACAAAACCTTCCAGCTGAACCTGAATCTGCGTGATGACCTCATCCATGTTAAACATCCTGGATTTAAGAATGCAACCAAGCAATGTACAGGCTGATTGCACATAAAGTCATAGATGTTGTCATGGTGCAGTGCACGTGTGTGTGTGTGTGTGTGTTTATGCGTGTATGAGTCTGGGTCAGGGAACTTTAGGAATGCTGCTCTGGTCCTTTTATACAGACTTGCTCCTGCGCCAGGACGAGGCCCTTCCTCTTTTTAATCCAGACTGATTTGCTACACGTCTAATTCCGTTGTTTTCTCCTCCTCCAGAGAAAATGTGTATTTCTTCCGAGATGTCTTGAAGCAGATGGAAATGCAAGGGGGGTTAGATTTTTTTAATCTGACTAAGGCTCAATGCTTTGATTGGAGCCCAGATTAGGATTGCAGGCCCGAGTATTTTCAATAATTATTCCCTAGTTGAATTAAAACGTATCCTCTTAACACGGAAAAACATACGCTGGCTGTGCATGTCTGCCCCGAACATCTGTAGGATCACTGCTTTTAATCTGAAAATATTTATTAAGCTGCAGGAGGAGCTCAGCAGGCGCCGAGACTAGTACATGAAATACATTCGGTGCGTTACAGTGGCTGCTGGTACACGCAGTCAATGCACATGTTTCCTGGAAACCGCTATTCCTCTTTAGTTTGAGATTATAATACAGATTATATCAAACACGTATCAAAGTTGTGGCCCGTGGGCCAAATGTGTAAAGAGCTTAAAGACATATGATTGTCTAAATAAAAGTCTAAGGCATGCATTGCCCATGAACTGAAGTGACTTACACATGCCACTTTTTATGAGTAGCAATATATTCAGTGTGTTTACAGGTGTAACTGTGTGGAATTGTATGGAAATGCATATAAAATATTTGTAACTTAAAGGTGCAGTGTGCAAATTTTTGGTCATTTTTGTCACCTCTAAAAATAGTACAAAACATTAACATACTGATATTTTCATGAATTTATAATCACGTTAATGTTTTTTTCCCCATGACCCTAAAATGAGCCCATTGATGTATATTTACACGAGGAGGGGGGTTCCTCTCTATGGAGGCCGCCATGTTTTTACAAGTGGAAATACTAAACATCTTTTGAGTTTTAATGAGAACTGAAGGCTACCATAGGTTCTCCTGCATGATCAGAAGGATGAGGGTGAGGTGATTGATACAACATGCAACTTCACCTCTAGATGTCACCAAATCTTACACACAAAACCTTAAAATATTAACAGTTATTTTTCAATATGTTAGGTAGTAATCACATGAAGTCCCACAATTTAAAACTGGCCCCTTGAGAACACCCCTAATGCTGATGTGGCCCTCAGTGAAAATGAGTTAGAGATCCCCGATACAGGACATTCAGTTGAATGAATGTATTTAAAACACATGCCCTCTCCTCCCTGCTGTCACCCGGACAATCCAGAAACTTATCTCGCTCCTCACTGTCCCATATCACACACCTTTCTTCCTCTATTGTCTCGCACACAATCCAACAACCGGCCTTGTTTGCTAATTGATGGCAAAGTGGCCGCCAGCCATTCATCCTAAGACTCTCCTCTGTTTGTAGGCATGGAGCCACAGAGTCTTCTCTTCCTGGGATGAATGAGCAAGCACTTATACCCCAGCCCCGCTAAAACCACCATTGTTCTTTTTTATCACACACCATTTTCATAAATCTCAGGTGGTAATCTCTCAGCAAGGGCCCAGCCTTCACTCTGTAAGTCGCATGTAGGAACAGCCACCGCTCACAACAATGGCCTCTTAAGGCTTGACTTTATCTGACCGCTGTTGACAAAGGGGGCAGCTGCCCTGCTGGACATGAGGTCGGGCTTAATACCACCCACTCTCCTCCTCCTCCTCTTTCTTTCAGGAGGGAGTAGCGAAGGGAGGTGTTTTGTTGGGGATGGTGAAGAGAGAGTAGAGATGCGGGACACTACAGGTGATTCAGCACTTCACTTGGACAAAGTGAACAGCAAAGTGTACAAATGTATACACATAGTTTTCAAGATACAGTGTGATGGTAATCATTTGGCTCAGCCCTAGACTGTATCTAAAGATGGACGTAATGTCCATGACATCACCCACAGGTTTCTGCCGAGAGCTTATGAGGCTCAGAGTGGGCCATCTTGCCAATGCCTAACTCTTCCCACTTCCTGGTTCATCCAAAAATGGACAAAGAAGTGGGGCACGGATAGAGCTGAGGGTGGCTCCATAATGGTTTTGCAGCATCAATAGAATGTGCCAGGTGTCACTCAAGAGGCCACGCCCCTTAATTATGCACAATTTCAAACAGCGATAAAACAGAAACAAGCGTGTAACAAAAAATTCACCTTATACATACCAAACCTATACAGTTGACCATTTCAACATGGGAGTCTATGGGGATTGACTCACTCTGGGTGTCAGCCTCATGTGGCCACCCTGTGAACTGCAAGTATTTCCACCTCCATATTGGGCTCATCCGTAACCCCCCTTGGTTGCAGCTCGGGCTCAGCCCATCTTGAGCACATTATGGCCCAGATTTGGTGAACTGTCATTCAACATGGTAAAATAGTGTCAGCCTAAACAATTACCATATATGGCGATGTTGTATTTTATTCAAGAATAACAATTTGAATATGGCAAACAAACTAAAACTGGGAACTGACTCCTGATCCCATTGTCCCTGATATGTGTGTATTGCTCCCATGGTAAAACAATAAGTACATAAAACATTCAGGTCCAATGCATTAAAAAAAAGAAAACTGCAGTATCAGAGGAAATAAGTGCGTTCACCCTGCTGTCATGTTTGTGAAGCCAGAGCCAATAAAAACCTGTGTCTGCGGCTGAATCATTCAACCCAGGAGTGAATGGAAGTCGTGTCCTTTCCCACTGCTAAGCAAAGATGGAGAAGAAGGAGCTTGTGTGGCCTCGCACTGTAAATCAGTGTATTCGTGTGTGTGTGTGTGTGTGTGTGTGTGTGTGTGTGTGTAATCATGGTTTAATAAAGGGCAAAAAAGCCCAGGGCTGCAATAAGGCAATGAAAAAAAGAGGAAAAGATTAAAAAAGCATATGTTTCAGAAGTCATTAAGAGGGACTGAGCAGAGCCTGCTGTGGACTTGATTTACACTGGTAAGCCGGTGGTGGGTGTAAATAATGTATTAATTTTTAAAGAGATTTTTTTCCCTCTCTTCTTTCAGCGATATAGAAAAAAAAAATCTCCATCTGGTCAAGTGTGAAGTAGGACAGCGCTAGATTAGAGAATGTTCTGTGTTATCTTATCTGAGCACGGGCTTAATGTCAGCACAATCAATGCTCCTCAACAAGTGGTTCATTAAAACAGAATGGCAATGTTTAATTCCATGTATTACAAATGTGAGCTGGCAACGTGAAGTGATGAGGGAGGGGCGGCGGCTCACAGAGGGGAGATGAATACACACGAGTGTCATGGGGGAATTAACAAGTGGCGTCTGAATCCCAGTGACTGCCAGATGATTATGAATGGATTTTTACATCGGTGGCAGGAAATCATTGAAAATGATGAGCTAGTTAACCAATGTATCTATAAACTAGAGTGCAATGTTGAAATTTGGTAAATTTACAGAAGAACATTTTTCCATATAACTAAGAGGATTTCTCTATTTTATTCTATAACTTGTCGACTACACAGTTAATTGGATGAACAAACATAATATCATGCACATGCATGTAATACGCAGTTACACTCATCTGGAGACAGATCTTAAATCATGACATAACTCGATGAGTAAAGGTGATACTTACCATAAGTGGCGTCATAGAAAACAATTTCAGCTTTATATTATTATTTACTACATTATTAATTAATATTGGTGCATGTTCAAGATACAAGGTTAAATTTTCAAATGTGTAAAAACAAATTAAGCTCGCATAAGATCTGACATCGACTTGCTCCACTGCCATTGGGTGAGTTCATCATGTGTTAAATCAACCATTAGAGGAAAAGTAACCAGAGCATCTACGTACCTCTATGTTATTATAATTTGTATACAAATATGTGTCAGATTGTGAACAAAAATTAGTGTAGTGAACTACAAGTGTAAAGTAGCCTTTTGGCTAATTCTGGTAAATTGTTAATTATTGATATGTTCATTAATATACTCTGTCCCTTTTAAATACAAAATAATAATGATGCAACTTTATTAGAACTGCCCTCTACAACACTAAAAGACAGACATTTAAAAGAGCTGCATGTTTCTCTTTTGATGTCCTTCAGTCTTCACCCCCTCCAGTGATTTATCTTTTCGTCAGACACACTTAAAACACACACACACACACACACACACACACACACACACACACACATCTGACTTGCCATCAGCTTCCATCAACAGTCGACAACGTCTGGTGACAAATTCCGCCTTTTACTGCCGATGAACTGCGGCAACACGAGACCTGCTTTACTCAACGTGGCATCATTAATCTGGAGCTGGACAACAGGAACAGCGCTGCATCGGCCAAACCACATCCTGTCCTGCGTGTCCATCGCTCACGAGGCCTCACCCCCCACCCCCGATCATTCACTCTCATATCTATAATTCATGAAGGTCCTCTGGCTCCGCTCTCGTGCCACTGCCAGCCTCCATAAAGGAGGAGCAGAGGTGTAAACGTTGTCCGGTGCCAATATTTCCTCATGCTCTGAATCGCAATGGTCTTCATCCATCAGCGATGCCGCAGTATCGCCCAAATATTATTAAAACTTCAAACCTCCGCGCGGCCATAAATCAAGAGGGCGGGATCACCGTCGGTGTCGCCACACGAGGACAGTACATGGAGCTGTGAAGTCACTTTGTTCTCACTTATAAAAATACAGCAAAACAATTACATACTGTAATTTTCATGAATTTATAATCACCAGATGTATTATTTTCCCTATAACCCTTTAAGGTGCAATGTGTAAGATTTGGTGACCTCTAGAGGTGAAGTTGCATGTTGTATCCATCACCTCACCCTCACGCTTCTAAACATGCAGGAGAACCTATGGTCGACTTCAGTTGTCATTAAAACTTAAAAGATGTTTAGTACGTCCACATTAACTACTGTAAAAACATGGCGGCCCCCAGAGAGAGGACCCACCCTCCTCATGTAAATATACATCAATGGGCTCATTGAATGTAGTTCTTTTTATAGTTCCTGAAAATGTCAGAATGTAATTGTTTTGTAATATCTTTAGAAGTGACAAAAATTACAGAAATATTACACATTGCATCTTTAAATGAGCCCCTTAATGTATATTTACATGAGGAGGGGGGTCCTCTCTCTGGGGGCCGCCATGTTTTTACAGTAGTTAATGTGGACGTACTAAACATCTACTGAGTTTTAATGACAACTGAAGTCTACCATAGGTTCTCCTGCATGATCAGAAGGGTGAGGTGATGGATACAAAATGCAACGTCACCTCTAGATGTTACCAAATCGTACACACTGCACCTTTAAAGAGGAAGGGTGGCTGAGCATTCACAGCCATGAGAGGAGTGGACAGAGATAATGGGAGGAGCCAAAGACAACAGGTTTGTTACAGTTCCGCTCGTCTGTATTTCGAAGGATGGATCTAAGGACTGAAGATTACCACTTTGACTTCTTAGGGCTGTGTGGGAAAAAGTGGGCGTGGATAAGTATGTATGAGTAATGCGTGTATGCTTTCCCGTAACAAGTGGTGTTGACATGGCCCCGGGGCGAAGGACTACATACACCCCCACCCCCACACACACACACACACACCAACACCCCTCGTCCCCCACTGGTGGACAGACGACAGGAGATGGAGAAGTATTGGGAGAGTGGCTGTGTCAGCAACATGAATTTTCAAGAAAAAAAATTGTATATATTATTCATTCACTGGGTCACACCAACCTGGATGATGGTGGGGGGTTTGGGGGTGGGGGGGGGGCAGGGGGTTCACTGCCGGAGATGCTGAGACCAAACATCTGTTATTAAATGCAAGCAGGCTGCAGTGTGACATGTTTGCAGTCTTGTCCTCTTCAGATGTTTTGGCCCTACAGTGATCCACTTCAAACACTTGGCTCACTCTCCCCCCTCTCTCTCCCTCTCTCTCTCTCTCTCTCTCTCTCTCTCTCTCTCCCTCTCTCTCTCTCAGCTGAGCTGCACCGCTGATACCCTCGTCTCCTTGACTCCTTCATTCCTCTCCTCAGATTCACTAAGCTGTTTTTCTTTCTCTCTCTCTCTCTGCTTCTGTTTCCAGTCTCTCTTCCTCCTCCTCCTCCTCCTCTTCCTCTCAGTCTCTGTCTCTCTCTCTCTCTCTCTCTCTCTCTCTCTCTCTCGCTCTTGCTTCCTGTATGTATTAACAACTCCTGAACCTTTGCGTGCTTGCCGATGATGAGATCTGATCCCCCATGCTGGATGATCCTCACCTGATATCCCCACGTCAGGCCGATTCTTAAGCAGGTTAACTTCTAAGTCTTAAAGAGGAAAGGACACACTGCTTAATTTTTCCCCCCTTCTTGAATTCAGAGTGACATAGGCTAAGCCGGCATTAAAGTTGAAGCAAGGAGCCCATCATCAAACTAAAAGGACTTAGAAGCAGCGAGTGTGCTGCTCTACAGGGTTCGTGCTGTTCTCCTAGTCGAGTTCATCTGTGAATTGCAAACAATGGGACGAGATGATTGAGGACAATTGTTGGAATAGGACAAACAGGAGTATTCAGGCCGGGGGCCGTGCACCTTCCAGGAACCGAGGGGAGGAGGAGGGGGTGGGGGTGGGGGGGCAGGGCGAGGCCGAGGCTGGGCGGAGAACAGCCAGTGATAATTGACGGGACATCTGCTGAGCTGCAGGTGTCCGTTACTTCACCCGTCTCACGAGAGGCAGCGGATGACTTCATCCTCTGACACTGTGCTGTTTATAGCAACAGTGCAGAACACGCAGAGGAGGATGGCACTAAAACTAATTGCATTTTTGATTGGATTGTCAGTCAACACACAATGAGAGACCCTTATAGGTGCACTGTGTAAGATTTGGTGACATCTAGAGGTGAAGGTGTATGTTGTATCCATCACCTCACCCTTCTGAACATGCAGGAGAACCTGTGGTAGACTTCAGTTGTCATTAAAGCTCAAAAGATTACATACATTAATGGGCTGATTTAAAGGTGCAGTGTGTAAGATTTCCATCATTTTTGTCACTTCTAAAAATATACAAAACAATTACATACTGACATTGTCATGAATTTATAATCACCTAAGTGTATTATTTTTCTTCCATCAACCTTAAATGAGCCCATTCATTATATTTACATGTGGAGCTCTCTACGGAGGCTGCCATGTTTTTACAGTAGCGCAGAGTGGACATACTAAACATCTTCTAAGTTTCAATGACAACTGAAGTCGACCATAGGTTCTCCTGCATGCTCAGAAGGGTGAGGGTGAGGTGATGGATACAACATGCAACTTCACCACTAGATGTCACCAAATCTTACACACGGCATCTTTAAGGGTAATGAGAAAAAAACCAAAAACAATATTTAGCTGATTATAGATGAATGAAAATGTCAGTATATGTAATTGTTTTGTAATATTTCTAGAAGTGACAAAAATGGCAGAAGTCTCACACACCGCACCTTTAAAGAGGATGCACAACAGGATTCCACCTCACACCACATCAAACGCTGCCTGGCATTGACAGATTTGACACAGCATCATGAGACGTGTTCACAACTCATGCCCAGACAAACAGTTTCAATGCCCTCATCATGACTTCAGAGGAAAGGCATCAGTGATCAACCTCCACACGGCTTCATTTGCCCACAGATGAAGAAGAAGAAGAAGAAGATTTTTTTTTTTAAATACAGCTGGCAGGAAACTTAAAGGGGCCATTAGACTGTTCTTGTAATTGTTGAAAGATAAGAGAACAGAGAACTGGGGGGAAAAATGCAACCAGGACAGAGATGGGGGAGGGGAGGGGTGAGGAGAGGAGGAGAGGGGAGGGGAGGGGCATTCTTCAAAGCAATATCAATTTTGCCATTAGTTCAATTTGAATAGACACTAGAGAACAGATGCTAGGTTGCCTTTCTTTACAGCGTCTCCAAATGTAAAGCAGTGGGTGAGAATGAAAGGAAAGAATGATCGAGACCGAGAAGGAGAGATGGAGGGAGAGCATGGAGTTCAGAAACTCTTTGATTACTATCTTGGGGCAATGCCGGGCAATTACTGGCTGGGACCTTTAAAGAAGCTGATTACAGGCGCTCACAGACTGTGGAGCAGACACACAGACCTGGTCTCAGGTATCAGCCGGCTCTCTGAAGGGTCATCGCACCACCACCACCACCACCACCATCATGCTCCACATCGCTGCTACTGGTTTGGTTCCTTGTGGTGAGACCCCTCTACGGGTTTGGAAGGGGGGTCCTCTACGGACAGTGGTGGATCAAACAAGTCCTCACTCAGGTCAAGGCCCACTCGGCTCGTACCTTACAGTTAAGCTACATCCATACTGATACGTCAGATGAGCCTCTAAGGCTCAAACATAAGGCCCGCAGACCAGAACCGGCCCACCAGACGGTCCACTCCGGCCCGTGAGATCAAAAAGTAAAGAACGGTGTAAAAGATTCACAAATCTACTTGAACAGAGGGAAACATTTGAAGTTGCTGTTGTTTGTAGGCCATCATGCTATGACTGGACTGATCAGGCCCCTGAACTAAAATGGGTTCGACGGCCCTGCTTTAAGGGTGCAGCGTGTAAGATGTGTAAGATTTGGTGACCTCTAGAGGTGAAGTTGGTACACCTTTTCACCTCACCCTCACCCTATTTTATTCCATTACACTAAAATGAGCCTGTTAATGTATATTTGCATGAGGTGTTGGATCGCTTCTATGGAGGCGGCCATGTTTTTACAGTAGTAAAAGTGGACATACTAAACATCTTTTGAGTTTTTCTGAAAACTTAAGTCTACCATAGGTTCTCCTCTATGCTTAGATGGATGAGGGTGAGATGATGGATACAACATGCAATATCACCTCTAGAGGTCACCAAATGTTACATAATGCTCCTTTAAAGTTCCCTGTTTCTAGCAGCTAAGTCCACTGTACTACATAATATGCGATGACACTACATCAGTATTGATGCAGCCTCAGTGTCTCGAGCCTCCAGACCCCATGGGGGCAGGGGGGGGGGCGAACTCCCATTGCAGTGGTCCAGTTTCATCTTTCATTGTCCCTGGAAGTCAAAGGCGGAGTCAGACGGTCGAGATAAGGTGTTGCGGAGAAGGGATGGCTGGAGTAGGAAAGGGTGAGGGGAAGGGGCAGATAATTTGTTTCCAGTTCTCTCACAGCTCCAGGCCTGGCACTCCTGCTTCTGTTGATTTACAGCCTTTCTCGACACGACCACATCTGAGAGAGGAATAATTAGAAGGCTCTAAAACTGTGCAGTTTAGGGCTGTTGTAATGAAATTTGTTGGCCTGCAGTCGTGTTTTTGGGATGGAGTCAGGGCTGAGGGGGGAGGATGTAGGTGAGTGTCTGAGATTCCAAACAGTCCTGTGCAAGAGAACCCAGAGTCACGCATGCTCACGCACTCAGGATCTCACCCTGGGCTTCCCACAAACCCTGATCCAGCTTGTTCTGAGAGCTTTGTAGTGCCTTTACAAGATCATTTTATTCCTACCAACTCCTTGTTATGGTGATTAAATATATCCCCAGTGCAAGGCATCAATTACTGGGCAGTGGAGCACCACAAAGGGGCCTGGCTGGGAGCTGGGGCTGGGGAGGGGGCTTGCCTTGCCTTGCCTTGCCTGGCTGGCTTGGGCGGCTGCCGTCCTGGCTGCGATGTGCAAACAGGGAAGAGTTCCAGGCCTCGTCAGTCCCCAGCCCTGCTGCAGAGAGCAGGGGAGTGCTGCAGGGCCTGGCTGAGGCCAGACCTGGATGCTGCCTCCTTGGCTCCGGTGAGGGAAGCAAGAACCCCCCCCCCCCCCCCCCCCCCCCCCCCCCCCTCCCCCAAGGGCCCCCCCCACCCCATCATCATCCACAGAGGCTCACTGCTCTGACGTAGCTGCCTTAAACAATAGCCACAGCCCTGTAAACAACAAAAGCTTGGACAGAAGTAACACAAAAAATGGAATGGTAGCAACAAAAGCCTGTAGGGGGAAGTGGCGGTTACTCTATAGTTGAATTACTTAACCTTCCTCACAGCTGAAATGACTATGTCAGACATCTCTGTGGAAGATAAGTGAGAGAAGAAACACAACAAAAGAATAACGGCTATTACTGCCATCCTCTGCAAACAACTATAATCTGCTCTATGCCATCAGCCCCAAAGCTATTTCCATTTATCCCGGGTGCAGGGCTTTTCTTCTCTTTTTTGGCGAATGAGTCGCGGCCCCTGACCACTACTTCACAAACATACATCTGCCCACATTCACCACTTTAAAAGTGCAGTGTGTACGATTTGGTGAGATCTCGAGATGAAGTTGCATGTTGTATCCATCATCTCACCCTCAGCCTTCTGAACATGCAGGAGAAGCTATGGTCGACTTCAGTTGTCTTTAGAACTCAAAAGATAGCTTAGTAAGTCCACTTTGGGCTACTGTAAAAACATGGGAGAACCCCCTGCATGTAAATATACATTAATGGGCTCATTTAAGGGTAAATGGAACAAAAATACATTTTGGTGATAATGAAAATGTCAGTATGTAACTTTTTTTTCCGACTAATAGAAGTGGCAAAAATTACCGAAATCGTAAATACTGCACCTGTAACACAAATAATCCACACATTTATGCACTGACGCTGTTTGGCAATGTTAGCCAGGTGAACCCCCACCCCACCCCGACATCAGCAGCAGGGCCCTGCAGGAATGGCAGCTATGCAGGCTGCCATTCTTTTAATGGCACCTTGCCTCTTATTTACTGTTGCTGGGGTATGCATCATTTACTCTGAAGCTATTGGTTTTTGTCCACCTGTCACCTGACCCCTTCCGCCACTGTTGGAGCGGGGCATGGGGCTCAGGTGGCGAACACAAAGTGGGGGGGGGCATGGAAGCCATCAGTCATCCTCAATGGTTGTACATCTCAGCCGGCGTCTACACTGCAAAAAATATCTTAGGAGGTTTATGTACATACTTGGATATAACCAATTTTAAATGATATCCCCAACTTATTCAAGCTTAAAGGTGCACTGTGTAAGATTTGGTGACATCTAGTGGTGAAGTTACATGTTGTATCCATCGGCTCACCCTTTCCTTTCAAGCATGCAGGAGAGCCAGTGGTAACCCTCAGTTCTCATTAAAGCTCAAAAGATGTCTAGCGTGTCCACTCTGGGCTATTGTAAAAACATGGTGGACCCCGGAGGGAGGACCTGCTCCTCATGTAAACATACACTCAAGTGCTCTGTAAAAAGCAAGTCATTCATCAAGGTGATTACACATTCATAAAAATGTCTTTGTATGTATGTATTTCTACACATAGTGGTGACAGAATTGACGGACATCTTACACACTGCACCTTTAAATAATGACTGATGTGGAGTAATGTATACAGTGAGGAAAGACAGGTCATGACCTAAACATGTGGTAGGGGAAAGATGGGGGGGGGGGGGGTTGGTATTAAAGGTCCTGGGGCAAGACACTGAAACCCAGATTGTCCCATAGACACACAAGTGCTGAAAATAGATGCACAGTATGAATGTTTGTGTGACCGGCTGAATGGAAACTGTACTGTCAAGCGTTTTGAGAGGTCTTCAAGACTTGATAAAGCGCTATATGAATACAGACCATTTACACTGGAGGAGTCGGAGCGTACACTGCAGCTGGAGTCTACACTGTCAAACGGGCCAGTCCTCCAGTCCAAACTCGAAAATGCACAATGCACATCAGTCTTACTCCGCCCTCTGCACTTCAATGGCAGGATTTTCAGATGACACCAGACTGACACGTTAGCTCGGCAAGTCTACTCCACACAACGGCGCGACACTTCATTGGAGCCTTTCTCTGCGTCCAGGCAGCCTTTCCCTGCTCACTTTCTAATCAGGGGAAGGGAGGGTTAAGGGGCGGCCGGCCAAGAGGACTGAAGAATCTTACTAGGATGTAATCCCGTCCAAGTGGCACTGGCTCTTTCTTCTCTCTTGTTAGGGCCTCCTTTGTGAGGCTCCAGAGCTCGGGGGCCCGGAAAGGAGCAGGAGGATGTGCGGTGGATGTGGCAGCGAGGCCTGGGGTGAGGTGAAGGGTGGGGGTCGGGGGGGTTAGGCCTATACACTGTAAAAAGATGGATGCCCCAACAACCTGTTAATTCCAGTAGTGGATTGCGGAAGAGGGGTCCAAGCAGGAAAGAGGTAACCAGGATAAGATTAGTTAATGTACATGTTATTGTGATATTAAAGGTGCAGTGTGTAAGATTTGGTGACATCTACTGGTTGAATGTCAGCTCTGGGCTACTGTAAAAACATGGCCGCCCCCATAGAGAGGACCTGCTTCTAAATATATATCAAAGTGGTCATTTGGGAGTAATGTAAAAAAGACAGTCACACATTTCAGGTATAATACATTTGTAAAAATGTCAGTATGCAATCTTTATGTAAATATGGAAGTGTAAAAATAAAAGTGAATGAATAAATAAATATGTTGTATGTATATGTATATACGTACACACAGTACCCTTAAACAGTAAGAATTGTAAATATAACAGATTGTCTGTTAATGGATTTATTTTAAATCTTACAACAATATTATTATCCATTCTAGATTTTTAAATTTTTTAAAACTTTTTTTCTGAAATGTTTAAAATGTCAAAAAAATCACTTTAAAGCCAAGTCCACATGAGTTTTTGATATTTTGCTACATATAAACAAAAGTCCCTCTGGACATGGCTCCTTCTTGGACAACAGGTTCAACAGGTGCCACCCTGATGCCGAGCTCCCTCCCGCTCCATAAATCACAGAGCAGCTTCTCATGTGGTGCGTCTGTCTGCAGCGAGGGCAGACAACGCCTAGCCGCTGGATATCAGTGACATGAACACAACAGCGGTTTGTCATCTGGGAATCATTTAGAAGCCTAGTGATCTATGACAAATGTGTACGTACCCCATTAAAATAAACACACTGGAATCCAAAATCCATAAATGTACATTTCTCTCCTCCCCTGGCTTCTCTGCACATCTGTCTCCATGCCTCCACGTACACGTCTCCTCCTTTGCAAATGAATGGCATATGTATCCATACCGATACATGTGTGTACATCTTCTTTATTGAGGCCTGTTTGTATGACAGCAGTGTCACTGGACCATCTGTGCACACTCGACGTGATAGCGCCCCCGTCTCTCTGCTCCTCTGAAGTGGAGCTGCCTTGTTAGACAGACAGTAACGGAGGGAAGGGGGGGGGGGTGCTCAGTAGGAATGCCGCTCTGTGTATTGTTTGTAAAAATAAACCATCTGGACAAAGATATTTGAAGAGAATTTATATTAAACAGCTGCAAAAGCAAGCTTCTGTGTGCGGAGGGGGTGACGCAACAGGACCACACCACAAGTCTGAATCCGATCATCTCCCAGGACGAGGGGAATAAAGAAATCAGGAGAGGGTTTGACGGTTTCCCTCTGAGACAGTAAAAACAAGAGGCTGTGGGGGGAGAGCGGCGCGGCAGACGGGTCAAAGTGGGAGGGCGTCGCTCTGCGGCGGGACAAACCTGGGTGCGCATGGAGGCTCGAACGAGTGAAGCCGAGACACTCGCCCCGCTTGCTGGCACATCACAGGGAGCAGATGTGGAGGGCCAAGACTCCTGCTCCAATGCGAGTGGCCATCTGGCCAAGCTAAATATTGCCTCAATGCACCCCCATTCTATTTGCCTTTGGCGCATTTGAATTGTCCATGGTCACACATAGGTACACTCCAATCACTGTCGACAGGGAGGGGGGATTTATGGAGGTGCCATCAGGGCGATTAGTTCCACTGGTAAACAATGGCCGGGCCTTGTTGTGTTTGACTCGGCGCGCTCCACAGCAGGCGTGAATGGCACGCAGCAGAACAGCACTCCCACCACTCAATGGTGTCTGTCTCTTTCTGCTAAAGTAACATCAAACACCGCAAACAAAGGGGGAGGGGCTACTAAACGCAGACGTGGAATCAAAAGGGGGTCGGCGTCTGCACGGAGACGCCACAACACTGCACGCGGACGTGACATTTCTGGACACTTGGTAAAGCAGAGCTGAAGAGGTGGGCCGGCCGTCATGGCGCACAAAGGGAAAATAATAACCACTTGTTGCGTGTGGTTTTTGAGAGGTGCGTATTAGAAGCCGAGATGTTTTCTGTGTCATTAACTGGATTACACCAAGCTGCTCTGCCGCTCCACATGCTGTTTGTGATTTAACTGAACAGGTGTCAGCAGAGCTCTGAAGACCCATTAATACCATATAACTAGTATTCAAGGGATATAATATTAGATAGACAGTAGGCTGGATACACTGTACTCAAACATTGATCTATTACAGAGAGAGGAAATTATTGTGTACTAATTTTTAATTCAGCAAAATTAACAGTTTTTGGTACAGTGACATCATCTTATGGTATTAACAGTACTGTACTTAATATTCAGAAGTTTAGTTTGGCAGTGCATTGTATTTAACATTGTTTAAATTCCACCATGTTGTCATATTAGATGCAAATACACTCATCCCATTATAATAAAATAAAAAAAATAGATATATATCATTTACAATTCAAACTCAGACTGAGTTTTTAACTTTGTTGCAATAATTTAAAAAATATATATTTAAAAAGAGATCTGAGCTCCAAGTCAATTGATAATGCATGTCTTTTGGTTCGCCTGGTGAAGGTACTGTCCTTTGAGACAAGGGTAGTGAGCATCTGGCAGATCTGTGGCCCATAACTCAGTTTAATCTGGTTTGCCCGGCGATTTTTGCTTTTCAAAATAAAACTAAGAATGCACATGTTTTTTTTTTACAGTGTAAATCATCTGTGAACAAAGCTGGGCGGATTGCATGGCCCTCCTATGGGGGCTCATTCACATAATATCTAAGGGGAAGTCTCCACCACAATGATGGTGGATTGTTCAACATGCAAATGGTCATGTGTGTGGTTTCAGTACTATGCACATACATGATCCAGTAATTGTACTATTAGTAATGCAATGAAGAGACTCAACTGTCTTCTCAGTACAGACAGGAAACCAACAGGAAGTGCAATCCCCGACTGTAGGACACAGATTTATCTGGAGATATAAAAAACAAATGCATCCGTCATTAGTCTCACCTTGGTCTGCTTGCATCACAGACCAGGCATTCCACGTCCTCCTCTAATCATCTGAGGACCAATATCCTGCAATTAGTTCAGTTTCCACTCTCTGCCCCCGGGTCCCGCTCCAGCCTGGGAAATGGGATCCAGTCCCCCTCCTTAAGCCTGGGCTTTGGTGCTGCAGAGCACGACACGCTCACAGTGCGAGGAGCCTGCCAGCCATGATGTGGTTGTTATCTCATGTTTGCATGGGAACCACATGTAGGCGGGGTGGGGGGGGGGTTCTTTCATATGTGGCAGGTTATTGAGCACAGGAGAGGGTGGCAGGGGGGCAGATCAGAGAGAAACTGATGATTCAGTTTGGTTAAAGATGCAGTGTGTAATGTTTTGGTCATTTTAACCTCTTCTAAGAATATTACAAAACAATTACATTGTGACATTTTCATTCATTTATAATTACCTAACTGTTTTTTTCCCATTACCCTAAAATAAGCCTGTTAATGTACATATATGAGGACATACATGAGGAGTGGGTCCTCTCTATGGGGCTGCCATGTTTTTACAGTAGCCTCACTTCATATTAAGAAAACAACACACCTGTAATCACAAATTTAAGCATATTAAAGGTGCAGTGTGTATGATTTTTTGTCACTTCTATTGGTAGAAAAACAATCACGTACTGATATTTTTATGAACTAAAAATCACTTAAATGTGTAATTTCAGCCTTAAATGAGATATTTAAAGTAGTGTGTACGATTTCTGTCCTTTTTGTCACTGCAAAACGTACACGCCAACATTTCATGATCATGATCATGTACTTTTGTTCCCATTAACCTTGAAAGACCCAATTAATGTATATTTACATGACGAGCACGTCCTCTCTATGGGGGCCGCCATGTTTTTACAGTAGCCCTGAGTGGACGCACTAAACATCTGTTGAGTTTTAATGATGTCTACCAAAGGTTCTCCTGCAGGCTCAGAAGGATGAGGGTGAGGTGATGGATACAACATGCAACTTCACCTCTAGATGTCACCAAATCTTACACACTGCATCTTTAAATATAAGATAGAAGGAGAGGGAATAGTTTTGTGGTTGCGACTCCCACGTGTGATGTGGAGGAATTAACAATTAGGTCACGTTTCTCACGGGGGAACTGGACGTTGATCACATTAGTTCGAAGCATCAGACAGACAGACACTCGGCACAGTTGTTTGTATGATCGCAAAGTGTGCACGCATGCATCAGCGAGGGCCCCGCTTATCCCATCAGACGGAGTTAATAATAGCCGCAGAATACTGCTCTTTAGAATGTGCTTTTAATTGGTTTATGAATTCTGCCAATTATGCGGTGGAATTCCCCCTGGAGGAGTCACCTTCACTAATCTGCTTCAAGCCTAAGTGGAATCAAACAGGCCAGTGTCATGGAGTCCGGTCGCAGGGGAAAGAGAGAGAGAGAGAAAGAGAGAGAGAGAGAGAGAGAGAGAGAGAGAGAGAGAGAGAGAGAGAGAGAGGGTCACGGTCAGTAGGCGTGTGCGTGTGTGTCCCGCCCACATTTATGTGTATGTGTGAGTCTGACCAGAAGATGGCTGTCCTGGCAGATCATGTGAATACAGCCGGCCAATTGGATTATCAGATTACCGCAAGATTTGCCCTCTGACCCCTGGAAGGCACTCAGACGGCTGTGTATTTGGCGGACTGACGTTTGTACAGGCTGTCGTTTCCTCCCACACATAGAGAGCATGAACTCAGAGACACACACACACACACACACACACAATGGTGTAACCTTTCCCTACCTGGAAGGACATAGATAACCAGGACGCTATAACTTAATGTTCCTGCTTGGGGAGGATTACAAGTATGAGGGTGATTAGCCCATCCACTACAACAATAAGCTGGGTTAAACCCCACTATTCTCAAGTGCCAGCTCTAATGCAACCACTATTAAACTGGAGGTGCAGGCAACGCTGGGACTTAGCCGAGGATCGTAGGGCTAGATCAAACCAACATTTCACATTCTGTATATCAGACCCTAACAGAACAACATATAGGTGCTATACGTAGTGAAACATACATGAGGAAATGTGACAGGAGGAGGCTGAGAAAAACAAACAACACTAACCAGGTTGTGCGATTTCATGTCAATTAAAGAGAAGCTGAGAATGAATCACCTTTTTTTCTATTTAGAAAATCTCAGTCGAATTATCTGTAAAGATTTAATAGGTATTATGCTGTTCTTATATCTTTGTCTTGTGTCACTATTTCTGTAGTATAAACACTTCTTTCTCTTAATTTGCAAGAAAATACATTATTTGATATCATCAAGACCATGTTTGGTCTTTTTGTTTGATTAACTGACAAATTAAATAACTAAAAAATAAAAGCAAAATAAAGCAGAATATATGATTTTGAAAATAGTTGTTAATTTGGATCCCTGTCTCTTTTTATTGTCTGTGTGCAGACATGTGTTTTTCTAGTTTATTCCACCCAAGAAATTTGATTTGTTATTGTTCATATGTGGCTTACATGAAAAGGTTGGATTTAGAATTAAAGGCATAATCTGCCGGAATTAGTGACATTTCATTACAAGGTTTGACTAACCATTTCATTCTTAACATGTAACAGAACCTATGTCAACATTCAGTGACCATTAAAACTCAAAGGTGTAAAGTTTGTCCATTAAAAACTTGACGGCCTCCATAGAGAGGACCTGCCCCTGATGAAAATATGAAGGGCTCATTCTAGATCAATGAATAAAACAATCCAGGTGATTATATACATCAGTATAATAAGAACTTGAAGTAATTTAACCTACATCTTTCACACTGGAGCTTTACTGACCCAGTATATAGAACATGATCATACATGGGAAACTGAAATCCATGCTCTAAGGAATAAAACCGTCTCTATCTGCGCAGAGTTTCTCTGACCTCATCCGTTACAATAACAGACCCGACAACCTGTTGGTCAGAACTCATTAGTCCGTCATAGCACATGTCAACCTGATATAAAGTTCAGCCTGGGACATGTATCGACAGCGGGCTCCGTGCGGAGGGTCACGCATGGCTACTTGTGGTTAGGAGCCGACCTCCGGCGAGAATAGAGCCACGTTGTTGGGCCCCCGGCGGCTCTGCGGCGGCGGCGCTCGCCGTAACACCTGATGACCCGCACGTCACCTCTGCCACTCACGCTGATGTATTTCATTTCCCATGTCTCCTGGCTGACACACAAACACGGCTTATTCACACATGTTGCTGCCGCCGTTCCCGATCCATTACACAGCTCACATGTCCGGGCTTTGCCAGTAGCTGCTCTCTAAACAAGCAGAACAGAACACAGCGCCGCCGCTCGCTGCCAAAAGCCTTTGAACCAAAATTACTTCCTCTCACACGCCACGGCTTTAATTACGTGTCGGGGAACGTAAAACAGGTCGGACAATTTGTAGTGGGAAATCATATTTCCACTGAAGGGGGCGCGGGACATAACCGACGGTTTATAAGAGGAATGTCATAATTATTTTTCACCGTCGTGCCAGGGGTCGGGTTTCAGCTAATGGGTGCCGGGTTGAAAGCACTAATTAGGTTTTGTGTTCGACTGACACCGGCAAAGAAAGAGAAGGTGCCACAATAAATAAGTTCTCACCGTGTAACTCAAAGCCTGTAATTTGAGTCCATGCTCCTGTATTAGGTTGTGGGAATTATAAACAAAATGCAGATAAGTAATTGTGAGGTGTCTCGGGGCCGCACTTTGGCAGAGTGGAGGGCCTCTGACAAGTATGATTACTGGAATAAGCCGGGAACATGCCTCAAGAGTGTATGTGTGTGTGTGTGTGTGTGTGTGTATGTGTGTGTGTGTGTATGAAATAAAAGCACATTTTACTTGATTGTCTTCAGTGTTGCTACTATGCTGCTTCACATTAAGAAAACAACTGACCTGTCATCACATATTCAAACATATTAAAGGTGCAGTGTGTATATTTTTTTTGCCCCTTCTATTGGTAGACAAACAATCACATACTGACATTTTTATGAATTTATAATCACTTAATGTGTAATTTTTTCCCCATCAGCCTTAAATGAGATATTTAAAGATGCGGTATACTTCTATATGTAGAAAAGAAAAAATACAAAAAAATGTACATCTACATGTATTTTTCTTCCCATTAATATGTATGTACATGAGGAGCGGGTCCTCTATACGGGGGCTACCATGTTTTTACTGTGGCCCAGAGTGGACATACTAAACATCTTTTGAGTATTAATGAAAACTGAGGGCTACTATAGGTTCTCCTGACTGCTCAGAGGGGTGAGGGTGAGGTGATGGTTTCAACATGCAGCCTTACCAATATCTTACACACTGCACCTTTAATGTATATTTACATCAGGAGCAGGTCCTCTCTACGGGGGCCGCCATGTTTTTACAGTAGTGGACATACAAACAACAACTGAGGGTTACCATTGGTTCTCCTGCATGCTGGTGGATGTAACATGCAAATTTACACTTGATGTCACCAAATCTTACACACTGCCCCTTTAAAGCTCACTTTGTCAAAGACATGTGTTATATTATGCTTCCATGTGCTAAGTCAACACACTGGATTTGGGATTCCTCTGGGAGGAATGATAGGAGTGATGTTTTTTAAGGAAATCAACACCCCGTGTAAAGATGGATTGTTCATACTTGTACAAACACGACATAAATCACAGACTCACCCGGAGACACATGTTGTTTTCCTTTCTTCGTGCCCGACATAAAAAGCTATAAAATTACATAAACATAGACTGTTACCTTTTTGCAGCCGTGCATGAGCAAACACAAAGAAACGTTGGTCTGGTGTGGCCCAAGCTTATGACCTACAGGGCTTTGGAATTTTCCATTTCATCCTTTTGAAGACGACTTAAACATGACAATTACAGAGCCAAGGGGGGGGTCACGTGACCTTTTGATTCATGAATGTTCACCAGGGGCTTGCGCACACATACATAAAACTGTCCCTTCCAACAACGTGGAGAACAGAACAGTGCAGAGCAGCAGCAGCAGCAGCAGCAGCAGCAGCAGCAGCAGCAGCCAGGTGCTCTCTGCAGGCTGTCATCTTGTGAGACACACTCAATAGTCATTAGGGATGAAGGAGACCCTATCACTCCATCCAGACCCATGGCCCCTTAGCAACAAGCACACACACACACACACACACACACACACACACACACACACACACACACACACACACACACACACACACACACACACACACAGCCAAGTGGCACGTCACTGTAAACAAACACACAGCGGCAGTAGGACATGGCAGCAGCTCGTCTCTCCTGCCCCTGCCCCTGCCAGGGCTTAGTATGTCCCTCGTGCATTAGTCCTCTCCTCTGGCTCTGCCCGGTGAGCCAGCTGGGCAGAGCCGGGACACCTGATGGTTGTCAGGTCAGATCCTGCCAGGAAGGAACAACCTTTCAACCCTGCGTCCCCGCAGGCATCTTCTCCTTTTAAACAGTAGACACAACAGAGGGTCGTAAAAGTTAAAACCTCCGCGTGCAGGACTCTGTAATGTAATGTCAGGTTTCGCCTGGTTGGGGATGTGGCACATCCAGATTTTATGAAGCTGAACATATGACGGTAGAGGAGTGATGTCATCGCTTTACAGCTCTGATTGACACCCAAAGTAAATATGGCCATGAGGATTTGCTATGGCAAAAACAACAAGTGGTACAGACAGCAGCTACTCAACTCACACATTAAGCTCTTCAGCACCAGGTGTAACACACATGGATTTGTCCGTGCATAATAAAGAAGATAATACAAATTATCCAAATCATGTGCAATATGTGTCAGTTATTCAATTACTTATGTAAATAGAAAAGTAATCGCTTATAAACCTCATCACAGTCTGGCCCCCCAATGATATTACAAAGCAACTAACTCCCTGAGGCCCATCTTCCAATCAGCTACAGTAGTAGATCCACGAATTAAGGCTGGTAATCCCAAGGCTTCAGGATTAAAGATTACACTTGCTGTCATTTTACCTGTTTTTCAAACACTGATTAAATACATATTTGTTTTTTTTATAGGAGAGCCTCTTAAAGGTGCACTGTGCAGGATTTACTGACCTCTAATGGTGAACAAAGAGGCGTCATTCCAGGGTAATGGAACTCAAAGGAATTGTTTATAAAACCCAAAAATGATTATTCTATATTCGAGTTATGCTAATGGGAATAGAACATGAGATCTAAACCTTAGATACTGGACCTTTAATGCATAATTTCATTCTTCTTATTTCAATGGAAGTTACAGTATATGTGTTCATTTTATATTAAATTGGTTTGAATTCATTTGATAATTATTATTAATACTATCATTATCATCATCATTATTGGTGTTATTATTAGTATTATTATCATTGATATTATTATTATCATTATCGTTATTATTATTCTATTATGTCCCACTATTGTTATTATTATTAATACCATTATTATTATTATTATTATTATTAGTAGTAGTATTATTGTTATTATTATTATTATCATAATACTTACTATTATTATTATTAATGCTGCTGTTGTGATATATAGATCTATAGTGTTATATTACAAGACACTGATCGTGCGACATTGTGTTATTGTTGCTCTTTTGCTTATATTTGCATTACTGTTGAATATAGTATATATAGTGTCGCGCCATCACCCAAACTACACTGAACCGCACATTAGGGACCTCAGGAACACAGTTTACACAGAGCATAAATGCAGTGGTGAGTGTGAACATGTGTGAACATCTGGATGATGAGTTCATCCCCTTCTTCTTGATCCTGCTCTGGATGAAAGCGCGACAAGGCATATTACAAAAGCAATAATAAACTAATCATGATCCTCACAGTGCTCGTCTCCACTGATTCTATTTGGACTGAATGATTTATTTATCATATTACTTTGCCATATCTCCTGTCACTAATTAGTCCAAACAAACAAGTGTATTAATCCAATTAACGCCTTTCTTTGCGTTTGGAGAAGCTGATTGGCAACTTTACCCATAATATACAAGTCTATTTCTGCAGGTTCTGCTCCTGTAACTATGTGAAAGCAAGTCAGGAGACATGCTCCATAAAACACAGAGGAGGTGCCAACACACACCTGGCTGCGCCACGCGCAGACACACGCGCGCGCACACACACATACGCACACACAGGACTACTATAGTTGCCCACTAACACAGATTCCTCTTTGTAAACAGAGACACAGAAGATGGGAGCGTTTAATTGGGGTTAAGTTATATATGTGCAAATTCTCACACATTCACACACACACACACACACAAACACACACACACGCACGCACACACACACACACACACCCCGGCCCCTGTCATTCAATCGCTTACAAAAGCCGTGTGAGGCAGACATGAGGTCACTGTGGCGCTTTGAAGACCGAAACACACAGACAGTGTATTAGAAGGTAAAGAGCATCTGACTGGGACCAAGACAGAATACTTATTAACCCGGTCAATGAGTACTGCTTTTGTGTGTCCCCCCACAACCCCCCCACCCTCCCCACCCGCACCCCTCCTCCTCACCTCCCCACTGAACAAGACACTGGGTGTGTTGAAGGGCCAGACAGGTCAAATGCTTTTTCCCGCACAGGCCTGAATAATGTCGCTGAGAACACGCTGCTCCGCTGCAGACTGTGTACATATGACCATCAGTGATCTCAAACTATTTATAAGTTACTCTTAGAAGGAATAATATGTGGAGTGATGCTTGCATACACACATGGAAGCACACACACACACACACACACACACACGATGGTTGCTTGCTGAGTCAGTGTGTGAGGTTGCTGGTGTATGAAATGAGGGGAGTACCTTTCATTTCCTCCCCCGCTTCTTCTCCTCTCCGACTGTGTTTGCCTCCCCCTCGGCTGTTTGGGCACGTCACCGCCGTGACTCAGAGCTAAGAGAGCAAACAGGAAGGATGTTAACCGCTGTGCGACACACACACACACACACAAACACACACACACATGTACACACACACACACTCATATAGAAAACCACACAAAGAATCCTAAATGAGAGAAGGGGGGGCCAACCTCTCAGTTGGCCACAAATTCGTGGGATCGAGCACATGACACGTGTAAGTACACAAGAGCTTTCATGTTTGCACACACACATTCACTACTTCTCCCCCACACACACACACACACACACTCCTGTCCTGTCAGAGTCGGGCGGGTGGGGGGAGAGAGAGCGAGTTCAGAGGTGTGACAGGGACGTGAGAGGTGGACAGATGGAGAGAGGGTGACAGTAAGAAAGACGGACACGGGAGACGAAGGCGAAGGTGCGGCGCGGGTGAGTCGGTCACATGCCGTCACTCACCCCCGTGCTCACCTGGTAACTCCTCTGTCACCTCATGCCATCACCTTGTCACCCCCTGTGTCCGTGCCACCCTGTCACCTATCTATCCCCTTAGCAACAGCGGAGGAGCCTGTCGGGGGGCCGTCGTCATGCGAGCGCCATCACCCCTGACCCTTTGTTGCTTTCATACACGCTACGGAGAAAAGAGGCGATGCGCGGGGGAATGGGGGGGGGGTCCCGTGTCCGGACATGCCTATCACCCTAGATCACAGGCCAGCGACATAAATGTTACAGCGGCCATAGATTTATGAGGCTGTGTAATATTATGGGAGCACCAGCCCCTGCCCCCGGTTTAGTCTTGTTACTAACACAGGGGTAGGATGTCTGGTCCGCACACACACACACACACACACACACATGTACACAGTGTGTGTGTGTATGTTTTACATGAGGAGAAAGTCATCACATGACTAAGTGTTACTCACATTTGCGTCACAGCGACCGAGTGGGTTCAGCGCCGGGTGTCGGTGGAAAATAATGAGGCCACAGACTGTGAGTGAAAGGTGGGACATGTGTCTTTGTTACCTGGGATACGCTCTTACATGAATGGGAGACTTCATAACAAGTGTCGGAAAAGAGTGAAAATGACTAAAAATGAGCTAAATTGTTATTGTTATAGTGGTTACGTCTTGAATGCAAGAGGTTGTGGGTTCAATCCCCTGCCTCTACATCCACCCTCAGATCTATGTCACTTTGGAAAAATGAAAATTGTAGAAATTAAATTTGATTTATTTTCTTCATTAATCTCCATACATTCTGTAATCAATCCCACTTTAAATGTTCATAGGTGTAATATGCATAAAAATAAAGGGGGTTTAAAGATCATTGTGCCATCTCAAACGCAATTGTGCTGTGTGTTTTGTTATTAACAGTAGAATATGTACCAACATAGAGCTAATCACGACACGTCAGTGGGCGTTGCGGTTATTTTGGAATGTTATTTCAGGCTCTAACCAAAACAACGATCCACTCAAGGGTTGAGCGGATTTAAATTGAGCCTAAACTCGGCCTCGTTCGCCCACCAACCATCATTTCATCGCTGTCACCAGTCTCCACCACGGATTCTCCCCGCGACCAATTAGAAATCATGAGGCTAATGGAGTGAGGAGACGACCGAGCGACAGACGAGGCCGAGCTCACCGGGTCCGGTCGGCAACACTGTGCCGTGAGGGGCGGCGGGCCGAGGAATGCGTGGCGGAGCGACGTGGCGGAGCGACGCGGCGGCGCAGCGAGCCGCACACGTCCAATCAGATGGCACGGAACATTACCCATAATCCTCTCTGCAAACACATGCATTTGATACCATAACAACCGCTTGGCCAACACTTAGAGCGGGGAGAGTGTGGGACACATCCGTGGCAACAACACACCATAATTACAAAAGAGCGCCAGGGCTGACTAAGTTTAGAAGTAAGAAGAGGAGTGCCCCCCTCCCCTGCCCTCCCTCCCTCCATCCCTCCCTCCTCCCCTTCACATGCTCCCACACTGATATTTAACAAAACATTAATCTTCTTGCCAGTGGCTCCGAAGAATAGCGGTGATGTCGCTTGGGCGCAGAGGCCGGGCTGATAGTAATTCCATTGTTCTGCCCTCTTTTATTTATGCCTTGGCTCAAGCAGGCAGATGAGGTAAGTCTCTGTTTTTTTTCATGTTATCATTCAGAAGTGGTGATACATAAAGGCAGATTACACAAATGTCTTTCTGTTTCACAGTGCCGCCGCCGCCACCTCACACCTCCCTCGCTTAATGTGACCCCCTCCCCCCCACAACTCTCCTCACCCTCCCCTCCATCCCTCCGCTGGCTTTCAATAGCACATTTCCCCCTCTTTTCTAAATCACCCTCAGCATTTGCATGTGAATTGCTTGTATATCTTCTTTTATATGATGCACCGACAACACTGGCTTTTGAAAAAGGAGAGGGGAGGGGGGACTTGCTGCGACTATACCCCCCTTTCCCTTCCACCACCTCCAACTCACACACACACACACACATCACCCCAAAAAAAGAAAAAAAAAAGATGTTACTCTAGCTCCCCTCCCCGCAGGACTGGCATAGCAGTGGTTCCATTAAAAAAAAAAGAAGAAGCAGGAGGGGGAACAGTGCAGGTTTTATGATATGGAGACAAGTTCTTTTGTGCTCTCCAGAGACAAGCCCTCTGTCTGTCCATGTTACTGGGGCGATAATCCTGCTGGAATTTCTGCTAAGCACTTTTACTGACATTTTCAATTATCACCATGCCAGGGCCCGGTAAATGGCATTTAAGGGGCCCCGTCATCTGCGTTGTTGAATCATATTTGTGAATCAGACAGCACCGGACTCTGCGGGGGGGGGGGGGGGGGGGGGGTGGGGGGGGCGGGGGGTGCTGGGGGTCGGCTCCTGAGTGCAGGTAGCCAGGGTTAAGATGAAGTCGGGTCCAGATCAGAGTTCACAGAGGGATCAAATGAGCCACCATGTAGATTTACACTGGCGTGCACGTGCACACGCACTGGCACCCTCCTCCAGCCGTGCCTGCCTTGTAATTTACAACACTAGCGGAGGCCGCCGCCCCCTTTTCAAACGGAGCACATGGTCCTGACTCTGCAAACCAAACAGACGGCCTGACCTCCCCAGTGCACAGTGCACGGGGTCAGACTTGTTTTCCCTTCACCTCTGACAAGATCCATTTACACCGAGTTCCAAGAGCACTCCACATCTCTGGCTAAGGTTACATACTTAGATCCCTGTAATAATTCAGACATGTATTGCAAAGAGATTTCCTTCCCTGCCCCTCGCTCTCCCCCACGTTCTGTTCCAGTGAACTCTGCTTTGTTTCAAAAAGTGGATCAACTTCAAAGCGGCCCAGGGGACAGATTGATAGTTGAAGATGAATGCTATTTCATAAGAGATTGAGTTTCACGTCCCAAACACTCAAGATGTTTTGGCTGGAAGTGTTAGGAGCTGCAGTGGCACACAAATAAAGCCACGTCGAACATTTTAGGCTATCGTGACTTTTCATAGAATTACAACATTTAAAAATTTAAAGGTGCAGTGTGTACGATTTGGCGACATCCAGAGGTGAAGCTGCATGTTGTATTCATCACCCTTCTGAGCATTCAGGAGAACCTATGGACTTCAGTTGCCAATAAAGCTCAGAAGATGGTCAGTACGTCCGCTCTGGGTTTCTGTAAAAACACGGAGGACCCCCCTCCTTATCATTCATGAAAATGTCAGTATGTAATTGTTTTGTATATCTTTAAAAGTGACAAAAACTACCAAAATCTTACAAACTGCACCTTTAAACAATACAAGATTTCTTTTTGGCCTGGCACCAGCTCTAATCTCTGTTCATACTGATGCTCTTGAAAAGACATATTTCATATACATAAGGAATGCGCCTTCTGTTGTGGACTGGAATTATACTTATATGACAGAGTCACGTGTAACTGATTATCAAAGGTGCAGTGTGTAAGATTTGGTGCAGTATTAAAGGTGCAGTGTGTAAGATTTGGTGCAGTTTTAAAGGTGCAGTGTGTAAGATTTGGAGTAGTATTAAATATGCAGTGTGTGCGATTTGGTTACATCCAGTGGTGAAGTTGCATGTTGTAACCATCACCTCACCCTCACCCTTCTGATCATGCAGGAGAACCTATGGTCGACTTCAGTTCTCATTATACCTCAATATACGTTGAGTATGTCCACTTTTACTACTGTAAAAACATGGCGGTCCCCACAGAGAGGACCCCCTCCTCGTGTAAATATACATTAATGGACTCATTTCAGGGTAATGAAAAAGAATTGAGACATATAGGTGATTATAAATTCATGAAAATGTTTAGAAGTGAAATACATGTTAAATGTCTAATTCTGTTACTGACTCTATTCTTCTAAAATAGGGTCATGTGACTGAAGACTGAAAAATCGTAATAATCCAGTCACAACCGATCACATCCTCTCACGACTCACACAGCAGGAAACCATAAACCATGGTGAGATGGTATGTGTGTGTCCTGAATCACTATGAGCTAGTACACACACGGCAAACAAACAAATGTCCACATGTCTCCATCTCCATCTCTAATTTACAGCTTAAGTGATGCGTTGTCTTAACAAATATTGCACCATGCACAGATTCTTAGCCCATCAAACAGCAAGAGCATGAATGGAGCTTGCACTTTTGTATTTGTTTAGTCTGGGATCACCGTGTCTGTCTCTTCAGTGTGGGCATGTTCCAGTGTGTCATTCCATTTGTTGTGTAATCATCTTTTTTTTTCTTACATCAGAGCCACCAATTAACCAGGTCCCATTTCCTGTGCACCCACTCTCTTACATAACACAGAGTCTGATGGTCTATAGCACTTTATCAGGTCTTGATGACCCCGCAAAGGACTTTATAGTACAGTTTAAAGGTACAGTGTGTACGATTTTGGTCATTTCTGTCACTTCTAAGAATATTAAAAAACAATGACATACTGACATTTTCATCACATTTATGATATTTTCTTTTCAATTACCCTTAAATGAGCCAATGAATATATATTCACATGAGGAGCGAGTCCTCTCTATGGAGGCCACCATGTTTTTACGGGAGCCCAGAGTGGTTGAGTTTTAATAACAATTGTCACAAAAGTCTACCATAGGTTCTCCATGCGCTGAAGGGTGAGGGTGAAGTGATGAATACGAGATGAAAATTCACCACTAGATGTCACCAAATCTTAAATACTGCACCTTTAACTCCACCCAGTGACGCAAATATCAATCCTGTGCATCTATTTGCAGCACTGAGTATATGAGGTACATGTGGGGTTCAGTATCTTGCAAGCATGCGAACTGGGTGGAAGGTGGGAATCGAACCCATTACACTCTGGCCAGAGGACGGCCCCTTTTAACCACTCATCCACAGCCCTCTGATAACGTGACAAACACGGCACGCACCGATATCCCACTCAACCACAGACAACCTGAGCACAGCTGTTTACATGCCCCGCCCCCTCCCCTCCCTCCTCCTCCACCAGGCTGACATCATCCTCAGCATCCCCTCCTTCCTGTCTCTCCGTCGGATGGGCTCTGTTATGACAAGTTTAATTGAGGGTTGTCAAGCCATAACATTTCTGTAAATATTAGACTTGCCAAGAGCGTAATAAGAGGAAATGGCCTTACTGTATGTTGTTCCTCTTAGAGGCACAATGTGTGCTTTTGTAAGTGGATCGCCATGGGGCATTTTCATTCCCTACTTTTGTCTTAAAGGTGCAGTGTGTAAGATTTCGGTCATTTTTGTCAGTTCTAAGAATGTTACAAAATTATTACATACTGACATTTCCATGAATTCATAATCACCTAAATGTTTTTCCACGACCCTTAAATGATCCCCTTACTATATATTTACATTAAGAGAGGGTCCTCTCTGTGGGGGCTGCCATGTTTTTACAGTAGTAAAAGAGGACGTACATCTTTTGAGTTTTAATGACAGCTGAAGTCTACCATAGGTTCTCCTGCATGTTCAGAATGGTGAGGGTGAGGTGATGGATACAACAAGCAACTTCACCTCGAGAGGTCACCAAATCTTACACATTGCACCTTTAAGGAGCCTGAATGTGAAATCTAGTGCAGACATTCTCTGAGACACCAGAGCAGATCATATAATATCTTCTCGAAAATGTGGCATGACTTCTGAGAACGCTTTCACTTTCCTTATTATTAATATTTGATTCATGCAACGAGTCTAAAAAGTCTTTAAGGACCTGTAAAATATATAAAGCTCCCAAGAGCAAGGATGTGGTTTCAATTGTCCATTGAGATGAAATGGCTGATATTTTTTGCAGTGTGCAGGAATAGTAGCAAAGATGACATCATCTCTCATGTCTGTGTACACAAAAGCCGTCTCGATGATCAAGGCGATGACAACGCTGGCTATGAATGTTCATGTGTTATTCTAATCCTTCAAAAGCACCTGGTCCCATGCACTCCGAGGTTATTTTGGGTTTCTGGAGGCGGTGATATGGAGGTATGAGGATGAAGAGAGGAAAAACACTCTTTGAGTCATTACTGAGGGCCTGTATGATTTAAATGTGTGTGTGTGTGAGAGAATGTGTGTGTGTGTTGTAGCATGAGGCCTCCATTGTGTTCCCAGAGAGTGTGTTCCAGTAAGTGACACGGAGTCTTACTCACCTGGGGGGAAGGGTGTGAGTCAGCGTGCATCAGAATTCATGGCGAGCCAGGCAGCGGGCCTTTAACACAACACTGCACAAATATCCAGAACTTCAGCTGTAAAGTAGTTACATTAAGGGAAAAAGAAGGGGGTGGGTTTGATACTTAATAATTTGGTTTCAATCTTTTAAATAGTTTGATTACATTTTTGAAACAATACAAAATATCCCTTGGTTCCAGTGATTTAAAGCAGGGGTCCCCAGCTGCCTGTCCCCGGACTGGTACCAGTCCACGGGTCATTTGGTGTAGAAAATTATTACCATATTTAAAATTATATCGTTTTTTCATTTGTCTTCCGGTTATCTTATTTTTGATAAACGACCACTTCCACCCGCGCTGATGCGCTCATGCATTAGCAGGCAACACAAGCAAGCCATTGCAATCTTATTTTCACATCAGCATGTCATTTCTGTCTCCTCTACTTCGCTCTCTGACTCGCAGCGGAGCGACCCGAAGCGCGTGCACACACACGCACACACACACACACGCACACACACACACACGCACACACACACACGCACACACACACACACACACACTGCTGCACGTGAACACTGTCCCACCAGCGGACTGAGAACGCGCATCGGAAAATAATACTTCAGTTCTGATGTTGACTGTTATTAAAAGAAACACATCACTATCATGATTCTGTCTGCCCCCCCCCCCCCCCCCCCCCCCCCCCCCCCCCCCCCCCCCCCCCCCCCCCCCCCCCCGCCCCCCCCCCCCCACACACACACACACACACACCCGCCCGTGGGAACATTTCCTGCATGAAACTGGTCCCTGGTACAAAAAAGGCTGGGGACCCCTGATTCAAAGACTTTCTGCACAATCTCAATGTGAGTTTTATGCTGTATAAAGATATGTTTGGATATTTTGGGCTAATTTTGCTTAAACTTTTGAGTTTCTTGTATTTTTTTCAGCTTTAATAAGATTAATGTTTTGCATTTCTAAAATAAATATTGAAACAAAACATAGTATTCTAATAGTTGGGGTTAATTACACACCTGTGTGCACATTTGCTATAATATGAGTGATAATGGATCTTAATGATGAATTGATCCCTTCAGATATCACATATAGAACGTAAGAACAATTTAAAAATATAATGATGTCCATGTCTAGTTTTGTGCGTCGCTGTAACTTGCTGACACACACTTCTGAAGTTAGCTTTCCAACAGTCACTTTGATGATAGATTTACAAGAAGGCAGCAAATGCCTAAATTCTCATGATATGCAGAAATTAGAAGTTGCAACAACATGCTATTAGCATTAATAGGAGCTGGATGCAGGTGGATAATGGTCTATTACACATCATCACCATCTCAGATCCAAATCCCCACAAAATATCAAAATGGAGATTTTGGTCCAGTGCACTTCATCACCACAAAACACTAAAAGAGGGAAACTGTTTTGAAATGGTGTTGTTTTCAAACTCGTGTGTTTGGGTTTTTCCCTGATTTCACCTTCTGTTCTCTGCAGGTGGGACAGTGATAACACTGTCGCTCCACAGCAACTCTACAGTCACAGAGAGAAGGATGTTATAGCCGGGTAGAGATATTGTGACTACTGCGATTGTTATAAAATCAAATTAACTCTGTTTTTCTCATCTCCATCATTTACTTTTCATGCACTTTTCTCTCTTTGTGTGCTTTGGATTTCCAGCTGGAATCCAAATCTACCCATTCCACACCATGATTAGTTGTTTACACTACATCAACACTATCTGTGTGCGACTCTGAAGTACATATTTCAGCATCCTCAGTCAAAATTATAATTACATAATTTTCTCCAAATCAGATCAGAGCTGGAATTCCATCACACTTCAACTCTACTTCAAACCTCAATTTCAGCAATTTTGCCCAAACAACACCAGAGATCTAGTGTTTGCTGCTCATCAGAAGATGAGGATAAAAAATATAGACTTATTTATGTTTTTCTTTTTCTAAAGCACTCACAAGAGATTCAAGTGTTCAAACAGAATAAAGTAAATAAAAGTGTGTAGATATTTGGGAGGAAGCATCAATACTATAGAGAGAAACCAGGTGTTTCAGTGATGTGCCTGTTCTAAAGTCGAATGTTCTGTTTTCTTTCCCGTGTTGTCGCTCAGGAGCTACTTCATCATGATTCCGTGTCATAAGCGAGGGGTAGTCAGTGTTTTTAATTGCATGTGCTTTATTATCATTCACATGTGTGGTAATCATACACACCTGCTGTTATTCTTTCATATATTGAATAATGATATGTCAAAGGCCCATTGTGGCTTTTCAAAATAAAAGCTGTGTGATTCTGTTCATGCCTTGAAACAAGAAAAGATGTATTTTACTTTTAGTGCAGAGCAGGAAGTGCTTCTGTGAATTTTGTTGAAATGGCAACAGTGTCGATCCAATAATGCATCAGGGCTACGAGAATGAGCTGTTGCCATTGCGAAATTGCAACATTTTAACAAAAGTAAAAAGACCATATATTAGAACTATATAAAACAAAGGTCAATAATGGAGAATGATGTCTCCTGGTGTCCTGCAAAGACGTATACAGGCATCTAAATTACTATTGTAGTCAGTGGCAAACATGGGGGATATTTTGTTGCAGTACTACTGGGAAAAGAATGCTACAAGTCTAAGGAGAGGTGCTGTATCCTGTTCTATTAAAACATCCATGTGGTGGAATCTGCAATCATTGAGAAGCATAGATGGTGTCTAAAACAAAAGCACACTGGGTTGTTCTTCACATTCAGAAAATAATGAATGAATGAATGAATGAATTCCCCCCCCCCCCCCCCCCCCCCCCCCCCCGGCTCGTCAGAGTCAACAGGACCAGCTCGAGTGCACTCCTTAACGAGAGTCTGTCGCACATATAACTCAGCACTCCCACCCCAATAACCAATGAAATATGAAAATTGACAGCGCCATCAGGGCGGCCGCGCCGCCTGTTTACGAGTGGCTGTCTTAACTGGCTTCCTCTGTGCTCCATAAGTCATACGCAGAGTGCTCATCATAGAGCCGGGGATTTATGGGGCCTGAGTCTGCATATGACCCCCCCCCCCAACCCTCCATCGGCTGCCATGGAAGGAGGAATCATTATCTCGACCCAGCCACTATAAGCTTCATAGACTTACTCAAAGCAAATTGGCTGTGTGTCTCCGCTCACCCTGTAAACAGCCTGATCTCATGTATGTGCAGGAAGTGAGTCTCACATCACTGTCCAGTGCTCAAAAGAATATTTCAATCACACACTTTCAAAAGCAGAGATTGAAGGAAGATTTTCGCTGACTCGTTATCGTCTGTGTCATGGCATTAAAGGTGCAGTGTGTACGATTCGGTGACCTCTAGGGGTGAAGTTGCGTGTTATATCCATCACCTCACCCTTCTGAGCATGCAGGAGAACCTATGGTGGACTGCAGTTGTCATTAAAACTCGTAATTACATAATCCTAAATTCATGAAAATGTCAGTAAGTAACTGTTTTGTAATATTTTTAGAAGTGACAAAAATGACCAAAACACACTGCTCCTTTAATGGTGATATCCCCACCCCCCACACCCTTTAAAACTCAAACATCCAGTCCTGGCTGTTTCTGGCAATGTCTGTGATTACCATGGCAACTTCAGGAGTGTTTCATACTACAGCAAACACTCAGCAGCTACTTTGTCAGACGAGCAACAGGAGTGGTGTATCTGTTTACAACACAACCAAACAAACTCCAACACAAGCAGCCTTAATGACAAAGTCCCTCACTAACTACTCTTCATTTCCGAAACATTTAAAAGTGAAGAGGAGAAGTGCAGAAAGTAGTGGCCAGGTCTTATTTTGCAGGGCTTTGACTGATACACTTTATTTCCACTGACTCTCATGCAATAAAAGCCAACCTTCAGCATCTTTAATGCGGGTTGGTAGAAATGTGTCAGCATTAGCATCCTCCACATGTTAAGGAAGAATGAACATAGCAACGGGGAGGCTGATGCAAGAGGAAAGAAAGTAGTCCCTGCAACACCGTTATGTACCAACTGTTGATAATTATTCACTATCTGTTCATTTCTTTTTTGGATGATTTGATTCATGTGAATACAAATAAGAGCTAACTTTGATCATTTCTAACAGTTTATCTAAAAAACAACAAGAAACCAGGGACAAAGCTCTTTCAAAAGTGTAGAAGCAACACAAATAGAGCAATAATGTTTTTAAAGTAAATTACGGTGCATAGTGCATTTACTGCCCCACTTCAGTTATGTGACGTGCATTTAAACTTAAACAGACCTGATTAACCAATTAACAAATAATCCATAATTATATGCAACTGAAGGACATTTGAGTCTACTGTGTTCAAATGGAACAAAAAGTATAAATTATACAATAGAATTATCAAAATAATTGCTTCATTTGATTAGAATAGTAAAATCTTTAATGGGTCAAGTGTCCTTTAATTATCACTGCATTTCCTGTTCATTGTTACGGATGGGAAAATGCTACTCGTATATGTGCAGTCACATAAACAGGACTTGTCGGTCTTTGTAACAGAATCCAAAACAAAAACAAACCGAGCTTGGCTCTCTTGTGCTCCTCTCGTGTCTCCACGAGCGCAGCGTGCACCGGACTCCACAGTTTGTTTGCATTTTTGAGAATGTGTGGCATTGACGGGGAGTTTGTCAGTGGAAGGGAAGCGAAGCGCTGACGGCAAAGAGCCAGCGGGGACAACAGCTATTACAACATGGGAGGCTGAGGATGAACACTGTAAGCACACTGCCGGTCATGTTGCCTCTGGGCTCCGTCCCGGAGCAGCATGACCTGGATCTGAAACACAGCTCCGAGCGAAAAGCCCGGACTCCTCCTCGCCCACACAACGACGCAACACGGGAAGCGCTGGCCTGCGCTGTTTATTCAGGAGGAGATTATTGAACATTGTTGAGAAATGTTCAAAATCAAAGCAACAAAGAGCTGAGATGCTGACGGGCAGGGTGCTGGGAGTCAATGGGATTTCAAAGTCAAAGTGTCCCACTGCCTCTGAGACTGACATCCATGCAAATCATAACAGAGGTGACAGACCAGGCTTCGCCGCCACCCACCCACCGGGCCCTGCCAGGGCCCAACAGACAGACAGCGCGCTTCCCCACCCGAGGTTCCACCCTTGTGCCTACACAGACAGGCAGACTGGGACAAATTGGGACAACCCCCCACCCCCCCACCCCTCTCTCTCCCCTCCATTACCACCCACTCTTCCTCTCCATTGCGCGTCGCAGCAGCCTCTGCTCAGGGGGCTAATTCGACGTTCAGATCACCATTTGTACTTATTATGCTGACATAATTAATCCCCTGTTGTGATCAGCGGGGGCATGAGGGCCTCTCCGCTCCATTGGCCTACCCCTGCTTTGACACAGCCGCATAGAAATCTGCCACTTGCTCCCACCCGTGTCCATCTTGTCTGGCTGGAGCGGTCTCTCCTGTCTGTCTGTCTGTCTGTCCCTCTATAATCTGTCTGTGTTGTTGTTTGCACTGGTGCGGAGTGACAGCTCCGGCAGGTCTGCGGAACAGGCCCATCAGCTCATGTTTGCGTACCCACGGAGAAAAGTGGGGCAAAGTGTTTGTGCCCATGTTCCCAACTACAGCCGACATGTAAGTTAAAGGTGCAGTATGTAAGATGTTGGTCATTTTTGTCACCTCGAAAGATATTACAAAACAATTGCCCACTGACATTTTCATTGATTTATAATCACCCATATTTTATTTTTTTTCCCATTACCCTAAAAGGTGCAGTGCCACAGTGTGGACCCACCCTTCATGTAAATATACATTACTGGGCACAATTTAGGATAATGGGAAAAAATAAAACATTTACGTAAATAGAGATTTAGGAAAATGTCAGAATGTAATTGTTTTGTAATATTTTTAGAAGTGACAAAAATGACCAAAATCTTACACACTGCACCTTTAAATGAGCCTATTAATGTATATTTACATGAGGAGCGGGTCCTCTCTATGGAGGTCGCCATGTTTTTATAGTAGCAAAAGTGGACGTACTAAACATCTTCTGAGTTTTAATGACAACTGATGTGTACCATAGGTTCTCCTGCATGTTCAGAAGGGCGAGGTGATGGTGATGGATACAACATGCAACTTCACCACTAGATGTCACCAAATCTTACATACTGCACCTTTGATCTGTCTGATCGTTGTCCTGTTTGCAAATAACCACATCCACAGAGGCGCCATCAGACAGAGGTTCAATGGTAAAGTCAACGCTGGGGAGAGAGAAGCAGGGGAGGTGGAGTTAATGAGAGAGGAAGGGGTGAGGGGAGGGAGAGAGCGGGAGGAGGAGGGGGGAGTCCCTCATCAAAAAACACCAGCTGGATTAATAAATCCAACCAGCGACTGTGTCCACATCTTAACGTGTCTGGCAGATTAAAACAGAACCATCTCAAGTTGTGAAACATATGTCGGCAGAGCCTGAGCAAACACGCTGAATGTAATAACCGAGGAGGCTGTTGTGGCCCCCGATGTCCCCCCACCCCCCAAGTCTGAGCACCACTGCTGCTGCCTCATAATCAAAGAGCCAATCGCTGAACTTTGATCCGATACAGCTAAGTGCCATGTCGGTGTATTTGTGAGGTCAACGCTCCGACTGAAATGTGCATGTACGACAAAATATACAATTCTGGGAAATTATTTTCCCCGTTCCAATATCATCAAGGTTGAGTCAACACCTGGAATTGAAAGAAAAAAACAAAATAAAGAAATAAAGAAACAGCTCCCTGAGCCCAAATATTGAGTATTTCAGCAGAAACACTAACTCTGAGCTTTGTGGTGTTTTTAAAGGTCCAGTGTGTGGGATTTAAGTGACAGAAAAATAATATAATATAATGTTATCATGGCTTTATGAGGGTGCTTTAATCAAAGTGTATTAACCCTTACAGGTGCAGCGTGTCAGATTTCAGTCTTTTTTGTCAATTCTATGGTTAGGAAAAAATGCAACAAAACAATGACATATATGATTTTCATAATCACCAATGTTGTTGTTTTTTTATCACCCATAAATGAGCCTGATAGTGTATATGTACGTGAGGAGCGGGTGAAAAACCCAGAATGGACAATCTAAACACCATTAGAATTGTATTGATAAGTAAAGGATACCATAGGTTCACTGAAAGGTATATAGTGCAACTTCACCACTAGGTGCCACTAAATCTCACACACTGCAGCTTTAATATTTGAATCACACCTCCTCCAGCTGTTGAGCGTCTCCTCACAATAACACTTCCACGTCCAATGCCATTTTGTATTTGATGATAAAAGTCCACCGGTGCTTCGCATCAAAGTCAACATCCCGACCCTCCGGTGTTTAAAGGCAACCAGGTTACCGAGAACACCTGCTAGTGCTGGGAAGCTGCTGTGTGTTATTGTGACCAGAGAAGAGAGTGTACAGTCAACAGGTCTACGTGTACCAGCGGAGGAATTCATCACAAATACAGAGAAAAAAAAGAAAAACACATGAAAGGGAAGGGGGGAGAGAGAGAGAGAAAGAAAGAAAGAAGCTGCTTTGGGAGAAAACACATGTGATGCACAGTGAAGGGATTGGCAGCTTTATAGACATGAAGTGAGTCTACGTGTGTTTACACTACAATACAAATACATGTTTTAGTCACTTTGTCGTCATTCTGTTGACGTCAAATTCCAGGAATGTTTACTCGAGACACCCCCCCCCACCCCCCCAAAACTCCATCCCCCCCTCCCGACCCCCCAGCCCTCTCC
>JAFBJT010108887.1:53406-74599 GCA_016785325.1 Chascanopsetta lugubris
ACGATTGCAGGGGTTCTGTTCCCTCGGTCTGAGGCAGTGAAAGTTGTTACTGGCCGTTTTGATCACAGCAGTGTCTCTCACCACACGGCAGCGCGGAGGAAATATATCGTTTTGCTTAAGCGAAGCTGAACTTTGTGCATAATTGGCTGCCAAGGCCGCGTTCTTCCCCCCGCGGGCCGTATGGTGTTTCCCTTCAGTGGCATCTCTTTCATTAGGGGCGGCCCACAGACCTCGCTGCTGCTGCTGCTGCTGCTGCTGCACGTCGTCCGAGCCTCTCTCCATAAATCTCAAGACAGTTTTTTTTTTTTTTCATTTTTATTGCCCCCCAAAAAACTTTCTTTCAACACTATGGTGGTTTTAATTGATGTGATGAATAGTGTAATAGGTTTTAGTGGAATGTTGCGGGACTGAGAATTCCAAAAAAGCAAATGTAGAATCACCCCAATGTATGACTGTAATTAGCCATTGAATGTTTATTTACACCAGGAGAGGGTCTCCCTATGGGGGCCGCCATGTTTTTACAATAGTCCAGAGTGGACGTACGTATCTTTTAAGCTTAAATGAAAATCGAGGGCTACCATTGGTTCTCCTGCATGCTTTAAAGAGAAGGGTGAGGTGATGGATACAACATGCGATTTCGTCAGTAGATGTCACCAAATCGTACACAACATACCTTAAAGGGTAATGGGATAAACTAAAACATTTAGGTGATTATAGATTCATGAAAATGTCAGCATGGAATTGTTTTGTAATATTTTTAGAAGTGGCAAAAATGACCGAAATCATACACACTGCACCTTTAAAGGGAAGAATGTGATGATCAGCTTCCTGATGACGGCAGGAAGTGTCCAGAGAGAATGCCCTCAGGGAAAGCTAGGAGGCTGTACAGTTATCTCCTGTGGTGTCACTCTGAGCTATACAACCTACTACCTCAACCTGCGGAGCACTGGAGGACACTGCAGGGGCGGCGGCTGCTGCTGCTGCTGCTGCTGCGGGAGCGCGTGTCCAATCTTTGACTTGACAGCGGTAACGCTGAGTATAAAAAGTATAAAAAGGCATAAAAAGTCTTCAAATGGAAGAATCGAAGGATATCGAGGCAGCGAAACACCAACTGTTAAGATAAGCGATTAATCACCATAATAAAACATACATTTATTTCAAAAACATTTATTCCTAAAGCTCTTTCCAACAACCGAAAAAAATCGAAATATCGAAAAAATTTATTAATAGCGTTAACCAGGAGAACATGTTTCTAATCAGAGCTAATTAACCGATCACCAACTATTTCACTAATAACTCAATAATTGATTTGATGCTGCAGCCCTAGAATCTTTTACTAAATAAAAATGTGATCTTAGTCAAACACCTCGCAGATTTCAAAATTCCTACATAGTCTCTTCATGAGTTTGACCCAGTGGCCTAATTTAGTCATATTGTCCCACAGCCCAGCCCTGCTGCATGTTTGGGTGGGGTCAGTGTGCACACACGCGTCACGTGGGCTGCACAATTTGTCACATCCCAGATTCCAGCCATGCCGTTTCATCACCAGGGGCCGGTTCCACCCGACTGTGCGGTAAATGACTCCCCCCCCCCCGTCTCAGAATGATCATAAAAGACAGTAGGGGGGTTCCGATAGCGACACTGGTCAAAAGGTGCACAGGTGCAGTGTTTGCCAGGAAGACACATACCTATAGATACGAGCTTGTGCGGCTAGTCACCACAAGTTCGGATCTACGGGTTTGTGGCAGCTGGCGTCACGACTTCCCAGAGCAAATGAGGAGGAGGAGGAGGAGGCGGGGGGAGCCACGAAGACGGCGACGTCTGCGAGCGTGAGCTCATCTCATTCAAGCAAATGTCACAATGAACCTGAAACTGGAGCCACGATGCATCGTACCACTCTAAACCTTTACAGAGCAGAGGCAGGGGAATAAAACACAGATGCTTTATGTTGAAAAAGACCTTTTAAACATGGTACAACATGTTTGTGTGTGTGTGTGTGTGTGTGTGTGTGTGTGTGTGTGTGCTGTCCCTCAAGGAGTCTCCATATCAAACCATGCTACAATGAACAGTCTGGAGCCCAGAACACTGATAGATGAATGTAGTGTTTGTGTAACCTACTGATCACATTGCTCCGAGGTCAACAAGTATTTCAGAGATGTCACAACAATCGCGTAGTGCTCACTGTTTCACAAGAGACGCCTCTAAAAATGATGAGAAACGATCAAATATAAATTTGGACTATTTTGCGCAGGGCGGGTTTTCTAGGAAAAATCACAATATGACTAAATTGCGCCGCAATGACAATGGAAAAGCGTTTTAGAGTAAATCAGTGTTAAGTCTGCAAAGTAAGATCGTCTCGCGAAAACCGCACGTGAGGAAAACATATCAGTTTTAAATTCTGAAAATGCCTCCCTGTGTGGAAATATGCATTTTCACATTTCAATAAACAAAATAATAACCAGCGGCGCATGCACTGTAAAAAAAAAAAAATTGGCCCATTGTACCAAAACGACGCAGGGCAAAGCTAACACAGAGCGAACTGTGAATGTTAGAAAGTGCCAACATACCAGTGGGGGCACATGAGATGGTCAGACGTCCGCTGGAGTCTGGTGGAGTCGGAGGCTGGAGGGTTCGGCGGAGGCCGGCGGCTCGGCAGGAATCAAGAGACCTGCGCAAACACACACACAAATAGTCACAAAGTGAGTGAGGAGAGCAGAAAGCCTGACGCCCGTACACACACACACACACACACACACACACATTCCAAACAGACACACACACACACACACACTCTCACTAAAACACGTGGTGATCCAGGCTCAGCCATAAAACCAACAAAAGAGCCCCAAAAAACTACCGGCGCCACAACAACAGCCCCGGAATACGAGTCAAAAGAAGTAAAAAGCGATAAATAAGAAAAGTGAGATGATAACAAGCCCTCGTTCGCTCTCTGTTACGCCCCGTTGTCCAGTCCCCATTTTTTTTCCAGGGGTACAAAAACCTCAAATCGCCTTTGAGAAAAAAAAAAAAAAAAAAAAAAAAAAGGTACGGCAAGAGAGAAATGGCAAAAGGTTCAATGCGGTAAGATGTGGTGGATGAGGAGGAGTCCCAGCGGCAGGGCTGGCTACGGAGAAAGTGGAATTTGTGACAAGCGAAGGAAAGGGTGGTGTTTTCTTTTTTTTTTTTTCTCTCTCTCTCTTTTTTTGGTGCTTCATTCTGCTTGGCTTTTTTGGATCTCAGCAGGATCCTTGGCTGCAGCTCTGTCTCTTCGTAGCAACGGCCCAAAATGTAGACATATCCCTTTGTCTTAAACTTTGTTGCATAAAAATCAAATTGAGAGATGAGAAAAGATAGAAGGAGGTGGGAGAGGGTGTAGGGGGGCGGGGGGGGGAGGGCGGGGGGGGGGGGGGCAGGGGCGGCCACCAAAAAAAGTTATTGAAGAAAAGGTCACAGCGTGAGTGAAAGTGCAGGAGAGAGGCTTAGCAGCTCTGAGCGAGGGACACCAAAAAATTCTACCAAAAAAAAAAAAAATGAAAAAATAGTTGAGACGTAGGATGTAAGGATGTTTCGCGTCAGATTTGTTCCCCCCCTGCAAACATATTATCTCCAAAGTGCGAGCTGAGAGTGCGTCTTCACTGCTGCTACAACACGGCAGCCTTTCCAAAGCTATGCCACGTAGAGAGAGAGAGAGAGAGAGAGGGAGGGAGCGAGAGAGAGAGAGAGAGAGAGAGAGAGAGCGAGAGAAAGCAGCCACTTTCCCCTCTCTCCAAAATGGCTGAGGGCCGGGGGGTGGTGCCGGGTGGGGTGGGGGGGGGGGGGGGGGGGGGGGGGGGGGGGGGGGGGGGGGGGGGGGGGGGGGGGGGGGGGGTCGGAGAGGACGAGCGGTGCTTCCCCGTCCCGCACAGGGGAGGGCTGGGCGACTCGGCGAGCATCTCTCCCTCTCCTCGCCCGTGCCCTTTGTCCCATCGGGCGTCTTTCAGAGCGGACGAATGGCGCGCAGCCGGGGCGCCGAGGGTCCGCGCAGGAGAGTGTCCACCGGGCCCCAGCGCGCAGGAGGAGAGGTGGGAGCCGATGGTGATGGTGCGTCTGCCCACATCCTGCTGATGTGCACCGAGAATGCATCTATCAATTGATTGGCCGGTCGTATCAGCCCTTCATATGTTCTCCTTCTCTGAGATTTTGCTGAATCAAACTCTTACTATTGGTGGAAAATTAATATTAAACGATTACACGGATCACACAGGGGTGGGCAATTAGTTTTCCTGGGTGGAAACATGATTGTTACCAGGGGCCAAACAAACTTTGTTAAGACCTGTTGTTGTCACTCCATGAGAGGATTGACAACATCTTACATGCTATTTATTTATATATGACCTATGCCATTATTTCAGTAACAGTTACTCCAAACACCATCTTATCAAGTCACTCAAATGGATGTGAAAACAAAATCACTTTATAACTATAATCAAATGTGTGGCAGGAAAATAATTTAACATTCTATATAAATCTTTAAAACAATATTTTCATCTTTGTAAACAATACCAATAAACACAAACACTACCCTTACGCTCAGAGGTACAGAAAAACACATACTGGACTGGAATCAAATGAGGTTGGTTTTCTAATATGGGACTTTTATTCTGACGGCTTAGAAGGCCCACAATAACAACAACAACAACAACAACAACAACAACCACTCTGCCTGCACCACCACGCTGCTGCGGTCATGTAGACATCAAACTTGACAGAATCTCACACAGGAAATGAAAGCATTTCAAAATAAAAGCATATTTTGCCAAATTCTTGTAGCTTCCTGGATAAAGCAGTGCAGCTCGTATTTGACGGCGTGGGCCACGTTGAACAGTGCGCGGGCAGGAGGTGGCCCGCGGGCCCTGAAATGCGGAGCGGCAGTGGCTCAGTGGATAGAGCGGTCACCTTTGGAAGCGAAGGTGAGACAGGATGCAGTGTCACTGGCCGTGACTGATGCGCCCACGCCCCCAGGTGGTCAGTGTAAATGAGGATTGGTTCTCAACTGACCTACACGGTTAAATAAAGAATTTTAAAGAATAAAAAAAAATATATAAAAAAATGATTGAACAGCCACTGACCCGTCTGACGGGTTCAATCACCTGTATACATATGAACTGTTGCTTGCATTAGCCAGCGAGCTCCGTGGAGCTAGCCGTACGCTAACGCTAACAATTAACCCTATATGTTTCCCTTTCAATCCAAACTGTATGAGTACGTGAGTGAGAGGAAGGTGAACAGAATTTAGTCAGTCTTTCTTCACTAGGCTCCTCTGCCTCAGTGCCATTCTCTCTCTCTCTCTACTTAACCTCTGCAACGGCTCCACATTATCATTGTCACCACCAGCACCCAGCCCGAGCAGCTCAAGGTTCAAACCCAGGGACCATCGTTGTCGCTCTCTGCTGCAGCATTCTATTAGAAAAATTACTGAATAGCTTCTTTTTCTACATTTGAAAACATGTAAGCAGCAGACCTCGGGAACAGGTTCAGAATCGACACGCCATAGATTCTGTCGACTACTTTTAAGGTCCAGCGTGTAAGATTTGGTGACATCTACAGGTGAAGTTGGAGAACGTATGGTATCCTGGGCTGTCATTCAAGCGCAAAAGTTGCTTAGCGCGTCCATTCTGGCCGACTGTAAAAACATGTAAATATATAAAAAGGGCTCATTTAAGGGTGATGTAAAAAGCAAGTCACACATTCAGGCAATAAAAATGTCTCTATATGGTTCTTTTGTAATTGTTTTCTGACAAAAATTGGTCAAAATCTTACACACTGCACCTTTAACGTGTTGCAACCTAATTTCCCTAAATCCTAACCCTTCTGTTGGAGGTATAGTAGAACCTATGGCAGCCTCCAGTCCAAAACCCTCAAAAGGTGCCTCATTCAGTGCTACTTTATGGTGTTGGAACATGGTGGAGTCACTCCTTACTTAAAGGAGAAGTTCATGAATTTATGATCACCTAAATGTATCATTTTTTTCCATTACCCTTAAAGGCGCAGTGTCTAAGATTTTGGTCATTTTTGTCACTTAAATAAAAGAACCAAAATAATTAATATATATATATATATTTCTAAAATTATTACAAACTGACATTTTCATGAATTTATAATCATTTTACCATTACTGTATATTTACATGAGGAGGAGGTCCCCTCTGCACCATATGTTTACAGTAGTAAAAGTAAATATACTAAACATCTTTTGAGTTTGAATGACAACTGAAGTCTGGGGTGAGGGTGAGGTGATGGATACAACATGCAACTCCACCTCTAGAGGTCACCAACTCTTAAACACCGCACCTTCAAAATTTCTGATTATTTTTCTTATTATAAAAGGTACAGTGAACACTTTCAGATTCCTACGAAAACATAATAAGGAAAATCATATTCATTTTGTGCCAACAGATGCTTCACACTGCACCTTTAATCCAACAATAAAAAGCGACAACATGTTGTAAGACACCTGGCCATGACGCCACATTCAATAAAACAATATGATGTAACAGGGTGAGATTATTTCACTGTTTTCTTCCGTATTGCAAAAAAGGGGCGGGGACTCCACTCCCATACACTTGATCCTGATGTTCCTCCATTACAGGAATAAGCTCTGTGTTGTTACAGGGCCGCACTTGTGTTCCTGAGTGGGAGTGGGTTCACACACATAAACAGATTGATTGAGAAAATATTTCCATCCTACACACAAGGAGGAATTATACAGAAACTGTAGTTGCACAATAGCAAAAAGTGTCCTTGAGCAAGACGTGAAAATCCCATAATGGAACTAGGGGTGGACTGAGGTTAAGCAATGACATCAGTAACTGACCATTAGAATAATACACATTGATTCAAAATATAATTCATTTAATGTAAAGTTAAATGCAATAATTTAGTATGAAAATTAAAATGAATAAATAATAATAATTTGCTCCAGAGGTTTCAAGAAGTAACTCACAAAAAGATAGAAAGAATCGCTCATCAGCTCAAAAAGTAATGGAATACAAACATACGGCCCACGGGCCAGAAATTGCCCACCAGGGGGTCCAATCCGGCCGGCTGGATAATAGTGTTAAAACCAGTGTACTTGGTTTATGTTGGTCATTTTGAAAGGAGACATTTTCAAAATGATGCAGAGTATTTTCATTTAATTCACAATAGACCTTTAAAGGTGCAGTGTGTAAGATTTCGGTTATTTTTGTCACATTTGGTCATTTTAATGAATTTACAATAATCACCTAAATGTTACATGTTTTCCCATTACCCTTAAATAAGCTCATTAATGTATATTTACACAAGGAGTGGGTCCTCTCTACGGGGGCTGCCATGTTTTTTTTCAGTAGCCCAGAGTGGACGTACTAAACATCCTCTGAGTTTTACCTCTACAGGTCACCAACTCTTACACGCTGCCCCTTCAATTCACAATAGACCTTTAATGTGGCAGCATGATTACAAAGCAAACGGCGGGAGGACTATTCTAAAGTCGCGACACATCAGCTTGTTGTTGTTATGAGAGAGAGGGAAAAAATGCTGGGTTCAGGATATTAAGTGCCCTGGGTACTAGTTATGGCCACAGCATGCCAGTGGGCCACTGTCTGCTCCATGGTCACCACTTGAATCTAAATGAACAGATCTGACATTCAGGATATTACCCCGGAGCCCCTGTGACAGGAACGAGGGCCTCTCCACAAACTGAAGAAAACAAGTGACCGGCGTGGGCACAACCCCAAACCTCTAACAAGGTAACCCCCTCAAAGCCACTCACTCAGAGCCTGGGAAAGTCGGGAGGAGAGGAAGCATGGGCTGCCAACATGGGGCCAAAAATCATTACCACTTTTTTTTTTGGGTTGAACCGTATCATAAGGTCAGGGGCAGAGGAGGCAGAGGCAGCTGGAGAATTCAGCCTGAGACGGACACTATGACTGCATGTCATTGTTCGGCTCTCTTTAGGTATTTGCCTCAACGCTAAGTGAAAATAGTCCTCGAGATGACCATGAGTTCAATCCATCTGCTCGACTGAAAAAACTTACATTTTAAAATGTACATTTCTCATTTGTGCGTCATGTCTGTGAAATTCGCGTAAACAGGACCTTCATCTTAATTTCCTGATATATACTGAGGAGCCTTTTATTTTGAAAGGTCGGGTCAGTGACGGTCTGTATGGTGCATATTTCCTGGATTTACTCTCTTGTGCCATTATCACAAAAAGACTTAAAGGTGACAGTGTGTAAGACGTCGGCCATTTTTGTAACTTACATATTACAAAACAATTACATACTGATATATTCATTCATGTATATCCACCTAAATGTTGTTTTTTTCCATTACCATTAAAGGTGCAGTGTATAAGATTTGGTGACCTCTAGTGGTGAAGTTGCATGTTGTTTCCATCTCCTCACCCCTCAACCTTCTGAGCATGCAGGAGAACCTATGGTAGACTTCAGCTGTCATTAAAACTGATTAAGATGTTTAGTATGTCCACGTTTACTACTGTAAACAAATGGCCGCCTCCATAGAGAGGACCCACGCCTCATGTAAATATGATTTTAGGGTAATGGAAAAAAATATACAATTATCAATTCATGAAAATGTCAGTATGTAATTGTTTTGTAATGTTTTATTTTGTAAGTGACAAAAATGACCAAAATCTTACACACTGCACCTTGAACTAAAACAATTGCAACTTCAATTATAAAATGTACTTTGCCACTAAATTGTGTAAACAATACATCAAATCTGAACTTCCTGATCTACTGAGAACCTTTTATTTTGAAAGGACATGTCAGTGACATTCTGTATGGCGGCTATTTCCTGGATTTACTCTCTCATACCATTATTACAAACAAAAACTTTGTTGTTGTCGAGTAACACATTTTATAAAATGTTTTAAAAGTTTTTAAAAAATATATTATTATTTGTTAAGGAAATTAAGTTTAATCACCACTTCCACGAAAGCTTCATTATGACGGATTGACGGATCGGATTAAAAGCCATGTAGCTCTTCATTTGCATGTGAATAATTGTGAACTCATTCAAGTGAAATTACACATAATCACATGTTTAAGCAAATGAAATCCATTACTGATTGATTATTCATAGTATATTAATCTAATATCTATAAAGACGAGACTTGTGGGAAGGCTACAACCAGGTATAAACCAGTACAATTTTACTTTTTTGAGGAATTTACTGCTAAGTACACATATAGATGGAAGTACAGTTAGATTCCTTTCATGATTTGATGTCTGATGGTGTTTTAATGAAAATCACTCTGCGTTTACAACAATGGGGTTGAAGCACCCAGGGGGCAGGTGCTGCAAATGGCTGCTTCTAATTGTTTGGATGGCGCAGTCAAAACACGAGATAGCCGCCCACAGTCCAGTCTGTTGGCTGCATTATCTGAGGAGCTGGCACGACGTGACGCACATGTACCGACAACCTGCAGCACACTGCAGGGTTCACACACACACACACACACACACACACACACACACACACACACACACACAGATCACTGCTGGAGGGAGAGGGAAGGTGTAAGAAAAATACTAGGTAGCATTTATAATTAGGGGAGAGTGTGAAGGACAGACTCTCTCTTGAGTTGTGTTTGAATTCCTCGTGCATTCGTTCGATAATTATTTGTCAGTGCTCAGTTTGACTAATTGAAAGTGGAAATTAAAAACTTCTAAGCGCAGGAAAGGAATCGGATGAAATTTGAGGCGTGTGTGTCGCAAGAATATTTATCTGCTGAATTATTTGTGGCCAGATCTCTACCGAGTTAATAGTATTAACTTTTCAAAAACAAAGTGTTCATGCACTGGTAATACTTTGTTTACATAATAACGATACACGATATAATCTCCATAAGGGATTGATGACACCATCTTAGGAATCAATACCTTATCAACAACATCTTTATACAATATATTGATCAATATATTCATATCAATATTTTCTCCCTACATACTGATGATGGTATTATAGTCAAAGTATCCATTATCAATAGTAGGTTTAGAATGTATACTGTATTCTAATGGTAGAGGTCAAATCCCTTTACTTATCCATGTTCACATGTTAGACAGAAATTCTACATGTAACTATTTATATGTGTATTTCTTAAAGCTTCATTAACATCTACTCCCTCCCTTTCTTCAGTTTATACATACAAATAATGACCCATATCTGTTATTTGGTTTTATTGGTATCACCTCTCAAATATCTTTTATATCTACTATCACTACATCATAGTAGGAGTTCAAATTCAAAATCACACATTTAACACTTTAAAAGTTCTACACATTTGAAGGCATTTCCTTTTTATTAGTTGTAATTTTTAGAGTCTGTGCGATTTGAGTCATAAAGGCTTGAACAGAATAGTGAGTCAGATTGACACAACCTATTTTATTAAGCTCTATTTTCTGTCATTTGGTGTCTGCTCTGTGCGAGTGTGAATATAAATGTATCTAAATTGCACTGGGATTCACCTGCGAGTGTATTCTTTATATTTATCTGTGGGGCATATTCCACCTCATACATATTGGAATGCGGCCCCCAAAATCCATATGGGTCAGGTTGTGTTTGCACATGAAGGACGCTGCATGTTTCCACCTGTCTGCCTAAGACAAACAGGGTTATATAGTTTATATAATATGAATGAACTGCATCAGATGGACCTGCAGTAAAATAATGTATTACAACCCTTGCTCGTAACCTCAGTGATGTCACAACTTGCTTTGTTTTCGCTCTGCTCCCTGTGTGTGTGTGTGTGTGTGACAGAGGTGTATCGCCTGCCTGTGTGTGACGAAGGCCTTCATGTAGAAATTCAGCCGGCTGCAACAAAATGGAAGTGTTAGAAGAAGAGGAGTCGGTGCTGCAGAGCACAATCGGATTGGAGCAGGACGAAGCAGCAGAGGGAGACACGAGGCGGCGCGAGGATTTATTACTGTACATTTTCATTCACGTACAGTACGTCTTTGCTTCTCCTCTCTTCATCTCCTTTTTTCTCCCTTTCATTTCCCACTGTTCCCTCCTCTCCTCTCCTCTCCTTTCCTCGCTGCTCACTCAATCCCCCTCCCCTCCCCACCGCCACCCCCCACCCCCTCACCATCACCACCACCACCTCCACCACCGCCGCCGCCGCCATCAAGTATTCTGCTCACGCACAACTGCGGCACCCTCTCTCCAGTCCTCCCCATTAATCCACACCACAGACATCTTGGCCCACTGTCTCGTCTCTCTCTTAATGTGCACTCAGACCTCTCCAAGTCTGGGGGCCGCTTCAGTGTCGGGGCGCTCGAGGCCCCCCGACGTCCAACATGCCTGTTACTGTACAGACACACTAGCAGTATTTCACCGCGCCCCATCCCCCACCCACACACACGCGTGCGTGCACACACACACACACACACACACACACACTCTCACACACACACACCACCCCTTCAGACTACATACCACTGATTAAAGAAGAAGGACATACCGGTCAAAGCAAAGGTCATATCAGGATTAAGAGCAATTACACAGTGTATAACCTGCATGTTCAGCCATGTTTACTTTACTTCAACAGATGCCACAAATCAGCCTGGTGTCAGCCAAGCTACACTTTAAATAGTTTTTAAAAGGAGTAATATTTAGTGCCACCAAGTGGTGAAGCTGCGGAAGTTATCATTAAAAGTTAAAGGGTGTTGCATGGTGGCACATTGGAACATGTCCATAGAGAAGGACCTGCTCCTGATGTAAATATAAAGAGAGGACTCAAAGGGAATTACACAATGTCTTCACTGTGGGATCATACACATTTTTGTCACTTATATAATATTACAAAACAATGACATGAATCCATAATTCACATGTTTTATTTTTTTCCATGACCCTTAAATGAGCCCTTTAATGTATATGTACATGAGGAGTGGGGTCCTCTCTACGGGGGCTGCCATATTTTTACAGTAGCCCAGAGTGGACATACTAAACATCTTTGAAGTCTACCATAGTTTCTCCTGCATGCTCAGAAGGGTGAGGGTGAGGTGGTGGATACAATTCCACATCTAGATGTCACCAAATCTTACACACTGCACCTTTAAATTGTTTTTAAAAAGGTATAAAGTGTAAGATGTAGTGACATCAAGTGGTGAAGCTGCATGTTGCAGATGCCTCCCCTTCCCTTGACTTAGAAATGAGTGGTTGGACTCACCGTCTCCCCTAAATGACAAGCCACGGCCCCAACTGAGTGTCTGAATGTCCCATCAGTCCAATGCATAAAAAGTCCTCTTCAAAATAAAAGTGCTGGATTTCTTTCTTAATTTTTTTTTCCCCAGCCAAAAGTCATGGCAGGGGAAAATGGCCGCCTCCTGATGTAAATATAAGGGGATTGTTCACAGATAATTAAACAATGTCTTCACGTTAGGATTATACACATATTACAACATCTGTATAATTTGAATGGTTGTCATTTGGCCTGGACCTTTAAACATTTAACTTCCATCACTACGATCTTTTCCTAATCTTAGTCTTGATCTCGATCTCGGAGCAGACCGCAGTGTTTGACAACACACCAGCAAAGTGAGACAAAGTTCAAACTGCAGCCGCCTCTCGACGCTTCTGCGAGAAAAGAAGTGAGCACAATGACATAGCGGGGGTAAGGCTGCAAGACGCAGGAAAGGATCCAATTACTGTATAAATTACTTAATTTCCATTCATCTCACTGGCTCGTGCTAATCACTTTAAGAATGCAGCCAAATACACAATATTAACACATCTACCGTGACGGGGGACGAGCGGCCGGCGACGGAGGAGAGGGGCCGGAGACACACATGGACGGAGCCACAGGGAAATGAAACGGCAATTACTGACTCTTCTTTTTGCCTTCATACGTTTACTTTGACAAAAATGTGGATAGATGGATGAACACAATATTTACAGAGCATGAAACCTGAGTTCACTCATGCCGTCGCCCGTCTCCGGTTGCATTTTGCAGCTTGGAAATAGCCCACCAAGCCTCATCAGCCCCTCTTTTCTCATTGCCATTTCTTTCTTTCTCTCGCTCCCTCCACTCCTGCAATTTAAGACCCTTATTTCCCTGCCCTCGTTCCCCTCCTCTACCCTTCCCCCCCCGCCCGCGGCCCCCGCCCCGCCCCGCCCCCCCCCCCCCCCACCCTCCCTCGCCTCCTCTCCCTCTCATTCATTCAGTTTAATTTTGAACTCTGCACTGGTAGACAGGCAAAGAGGGTAGCTCCATGGTTACCTGGCACCAGGCCATCTCATTACACTGCCAATTGATTCTGGCCTGCTGCCATGTCCGCTGCCTACCCCCCCCCCCCCCCCCCCCCCCCCCCCCCCCCCCCCCCCCCCCCCCCCCCCCCCCCATTCCCGCCCCTTTTTTCCCTCCCCTCCTCCCCCCCCCCCCCCCCCCCTGCTCCCTACCTTCTCTGCACCCCAGACCGTCTGCAGCAGAGGAGATTTCAGAACACACAGGGAGGAATGAGGTTTCATGTACACATGCATCAAACTTGGCTTTTATGCACCTCTGCACACGGCGAGAGCACAGACAAATAAATCCGAGGCTCAGGCGTGTAACTAAGACACGGAGAAGAAATATGTGCAATGCATCTGTGAACCTCTATGAGCCTGCACATACACACACATGGACGTATAGAGCTGCGTAAAAATAATTAACGGTGCAAATAAAACCCATATTCAAACCCTCATTTCTACCATCCATGTAACATTCTCATCTGATTTGAATGTACTGAGTGTACATAATACTATCCTACTGCATTAGTTATTAATGCCTTTTTAATAACAAACATGCAAACCTCTTGATAATATGGAGCCAATGTAGTTGAAAATGTGTTAAGTAGGAAACGTTAATAATAAACGTTCCATTAGTAATCACGCATAAAAGTTCCAATTTGTGCAAGTGTGTGAGAAAACTATACTTTTTTTATTTTACTGCAATTAACATATGTAAAATGTTGATATTTACACATTCTAAAGGGAAACAGCCACAACAAACTTTTAAATAATATATTAATCATACATTTTGAGTAATTGGTCCCATGGGGAGTCTGATTTGGCACGTGTTTGGTATGTTTTAAAACGTATTTCATTATTTATCTGCACTTTTTAATGAGCATGAACTTTGTTTTTTCTCCAAAATTATTGAATGTAATTAGGACCATATGGACAAAAATATTAAAAAGACCTGGCTCTGCATGAGGATATGACAGGTTATCAATATGTGAGGTTATTTCATCTCATACTTCAATATGTGTACTAAATAAATATTTACTGCTCAAGTTGAATGTCAAGAAACAATCCTCCACAAAATCTGGGATTACAAACACTACAGAGGCACAGCTGCATTGAAATACCAAGGAGTAATCTATTACTTTGAGTATTTAGATTACTTTAAGAGATCTATCATCATATTCACATTTTATTCCAGTGCCTTTTAGCCACAAGAACCAACCACTAATACAAACGGTGGTAATATGAATAAAAACATCACCACGATATGTGTTTTGTATCCAGGGAACTAGAACCTGTCAACTGTGAGCAACTGTACCTCAAACTTAAAGAAGCTAAACACAGCTCTATAGCATCCCACAGAGGAGGGGGGTGAAGTTGCCTGAGGCAGCCGCCACAAGGGCAACGTATAAAAATGGCAGAGCAATTCTATCGAAAAGATGCAGGAAGTCAAAGAGTGGCTGCAACTTGTTCAAATTCAAAATATCCACCGTCTGAAGTAACTTCAGGAGGATCGAGTTCTCCTGAGCAGACGCCAAAGTGTCTGACGAGTGGTGTGTGAAAGTATCTCCGGTTTTACAATGCGCTAGATGTTGTTTGTTGATTTTGTACACAAACAATGGCTCACCTGTTAACTTTGAATCTGAGCGAGGAGACAAGCTGCGCGATGAGAGACGGACTGAAAATATTCCTAAATAAATATTCAGATTTCGCAGACAGATTCAGACCAAACATAATCCTTCGCGGTGTCGGCTGCAAAGCATTACACGCAGCCCGCTGCCTTACGTGCTCGGATTGGTGTTTGGGGATTGATCTCGTCCAATGAGACTTCAGCGAGTCGGTGACGGGATGAAAACAAGGGGCGGGGTCAGTGGAAAAGCTCCGTGTTCGGGGGCATCTGTGTAGGTGTGACTCAGACAGTTGTGGCTGCTCTGTCCTTCTGCCCGGTGGTGGCAGATGCCAGGGTCATGGCCTCTACTCCGCTGGGGATTTGAGGGGATCAGGAGTCAGAGGGATCATAAAGCCATATGACGTGTCTGTGTCTGTGTGTGTGTGTGCGTGTGTGTGTGTGTGTGTGTGTGTGTGCGTGTGCTTTCTCTGAGCCACTCATTCATGTTCCAGTTAAAAGTGGATCAAGCTGATTGCCGTATTCCACAGGGTGAAGAGTTCAAGCAGGTGGCAGTGTTGGCGTTTGAACTTATGGTTCAGTTCAGGTGATGCACCTTTAAAGGTGCGGTGTGTACGATTTGGTGACATCTAGAGGTGAAGATGCCTGTTGTGTATCACCTCACCCTCACCCCTCTGAGAATGCACGATAATCTACGGTAACCCTCACTTGTCATTAAAACTCAAAAGATGTTTAGTACGTCCACTCTGGGCCACTGTAAGATTGTGGAGGGAGAGGACCCGCTGCTCATGTAAATATTAATTAATAGGCTCATTTAAGGGAAATGGAAAAAGATAAAAACATTTCGGTGATTCATGAAAATGACGATGTAACTGTTTTGTAAGTGACAAAAATGACCAAAATCTTACACACTGCACCTTTAAGATAATGCACTGTTATAGGAGCACTAGGGAACGTGACGGAAGTGCTTGTTTATAGTGCCCCCTGTGGTCATGAAGCAGATGTGGGCATTTCACAGCCAACTATGAACTAGCTGCGACTCCCTCACCCCCACACACTGGAGCTTCACACGAGCAGGTGGAACTGGTGGAGGCGGAGCTAACGCTGGCTCGGCAGCCGGACCAATAAGTGGTGGCTGCACCAACCGGACTTCAGCATGAGGGAGAGGTCATGTGTTTGCAAATCTATGCCCTTTGTGATACTTCCACACTGTATCAGAGTTAGGGTTGAAAACCCACTATCACCTGATTGGCTGATCGGTAGGAGGTCACAGATTGACTGAAAATGTAGGTTGGTGCCGTCCGCTGAGCAAGCAAGTTTCACACTCACTGCTAAACATAAACACTGCAAGGAAAATGAATCGAGTTTAACAGAGGAACACAGGAGTACGTACGTATATGCTGGAACCACAATCTGACGCGGAATGCGAGAGTGGACCATCTGAACCGCCACGGCCATCAAGAGTGACACAGGACGTCTCTGCTTATTAGTGTTCTTACAATATTGCTTCATCATTTTACATAACGACTGAATTTATTTTATTTTTTTTATAAGAAGGTGCGGACGCGTTTCATATATGTTCCGTTGTTTGAATAGGTGCAGGTGTGGAAATTGTATTTCAATGCCGACAGAGGTGCTCGATTGTTTTAGAGTGGGGTTCTCCACAGTTAGGTTGGAGAGTGCCTGTGTTTGATTGACATCCTCTAGTGCAGACACACACACACATACACACACACACACACACACACACCCATCCTACTCTCTTGACGTCACAGGTTCACTGTGCAGCAGCAGACTTGGCTGCTCCTGCTGAAGCCGCCACCGTCTTTGTTGAATCAGTCAAACATGCGTTCAGGTCATTTTATACACGTTGGACCAGTTTATTAGTGATACTTCTACACCACAACAGAGTGTTTCACACCAGAAGTGAGGGAAACCGTAATGGGTCCCCTTTAAAGCGCTTCACAGTGCAGTTTACGTTCACCCACGCACTCAAACATTCACACTTGCAGCCCTTTGTGTCTATAAGTACATGGGACAATGTGGACACCTCAGCATATGGAATGGGGGGGCGGGGGTGGGGGGGAACAAACCCCTGACCCTCTGGTCAGAGGACAGCTCCTCTAACATTGAGACATAGGCTCAGGTGGGAGGACTGTCACTAAAGTGCGACCCACATACTTCACATACTGTCGGAGCTGACAACATGCTGATAGAGGCAACTGAGTGGGCTGAGAATGTCTTTTGTAACAGCCTGCAATATTATAATGAGATTTAGAAAAAAAAAGTTTTTTTTTTATTTTTTTTATTTTTTTTTTTAAAGGTGCAGTGTGTAAGATTGCAGGACATTTTTCTCACCTTTTAGGATTAGGGTCACAAAATGTATATACTGACATTTTTACAAATGTATTATCACCTCAGCGTATGACTTACTTTTACACTACCATAAAATGAGCCCTTTAATGTATATTTTCACCAGGTCGGGGTCCTCACTGTGGGGGCCGCCATGTTTTTACAACAGCCCAGAGTGGTTGTATTAAACACCTTTTGAGCTTTAACGGCAACCGAGGGCTACCATTGGTTAAACCGTCAATTAAAAATGTCAGTATGCATTTGTTTTCTAACCCTCATCGTAACCTAAGAATTGACCGAAATCTTGCACACTGCACCTTTACGTTACAAAATGCAACTTTAATGTATAGAAATATTACTCCTCAGTGAGGAAACACATGATGTGGATGTATCGGAGTGTTTCCCACCCACTCTGCACAGGTGCTTGTGCAAAGAGCCTCGCTGCTTTTCACTTCACCTGTCAGTGGCTTTAATGTTGTGCATTAAAGCCAATAATCTTTTCCATGTGAGCGGCCGGACCGAGATATGGTAAGAATGAAGGAGGAGAGACGCAACACATCTGGTGGACGTTTACAGATGTGTCGAGTCAGTGGAGCGCAGCTATGCCGAGAGAGCGTCGTTCGAACGGTCTGAGCGCAGTTGTAGCGAAGGTATTTGGCTATATAAAGTATATTTTACAGTATATGAAGACCTGCAGTGAACCATCTGCAAATCAGATACTATCGATGTGCATTCTTCCCATCATTTCACTCGGTTCGTGCTCTTCTGTTAAGATTCAGCCTCCAGAGAAAATTTATGAGGGTTCCAGCAGACACTGTACATATGCAGCGATAAATTAAAACCATGTCGGACACATTTACTGCTCTTTACTTTCCAAGGAATGATGACGGGACGACAGGCAGAGCCAAGACACAGTCCATCATGTCAGGAAGTTCACTCTGCAAAGAAAACCTTCAGCCGCTGCCACAACATTACTTTCCTATAGAGTTCGCCAGATGAGCTCATATACATACAAAGCCATGTTTATCGCTCAGGGTCAACTGATTATTATTGGGTATATTATGGTTGATATTTGGCATTTATCCAAACTCTACATGTTGTAGTTGGAGAGCTCTGAATGAGCATTTCAGAGTTGTTTCTGGAGTTTGTAATATAATGAATAAACACATTTTAATTACATTTCATTACACTCCGTAACAGCCATCTGCCTCATTAATGACTAATAATTGCTACTGGTTGCAGACAAATAAGACAAAGGGATGAGGTTGTGTTGAAGATGTCATGACATAATGTAATTTGTAATGCTTGTAGGAGCAATATAACACATTTATAACTCGAATAACTTTTCAATTTCACTTGGTTATATTCTAGATTTTGCCAAATATAATAACAATTTTGATATAGAATATAACTCATCAGCCTCCCAAACGACAAATAATTGTATATTTTGCAATGTCAACATCAAACTACATATATGTTCTTTCCTCTATTGCATCATTGTGTATACATATAAAACTAAATATTTTAAGTTATACAATTCTGCTGCGTTGGTTTATCAAGTGACTTAGAGGTGCAGTGTCTAAAGGTTTGGGACCTCTAGAGGAGAAGTTGCATGTTGTATCCATCACCTCACCCTCATCCATGCAGGAGAACCTGTGGCAGACTTCAGTTTTCATTCAAAGATGTTTGGTACATCCACTACTGCAAAAACATGGCAGCCCCTGAGACAACCCGCTTCTCAAGTAAATATACATTAATGGGCTCATTTATGAGTAATGGAAAAAAAGAATGCATTTAAGAGATCACATGAAAATGTCAGGTTGTAAGTGTTTAAAAAAATTTCAGAACTGACAAAAGTCGTACGCACGTTAGTGAAAAGCTGCTTGACGGACGTGAACATGAGAGTGAAAATCTTAATTTATTTCGGGTGCTGTGACCTTGTCGAAATATCTTTTTTATTTTCTCTCTCAGTGCTGGCCACACTTTGGTCATTTCATGGCTCAGGGAGAAATAACTTGAGTGGAAATGGATGGAGCAGCTTCACCAGAGAGGGAGGGAGAGGGAGAGAGAGAGAGAGAGAGAGAGAGAGAGAGAGAGAGAGAGAGAGAGAGAGAGAGAGAGAGAGAGAGAGAGAGAAAGGGGGGGGGGTCGAACACACCAGCTGCACTTCACTTCATTTCACTGGACATCTGAAGCTCCACTTCAGACCAGGTCTCATTACAACAGGCAGACACATTGTGCTCTGCAGCTAAAAGATTCAATCTAACGCAACATGTTCTTCATCTATCTGATGTATTGATAGATTTAACAGTATCCATGGTTTCACAAATATGTGTAATGCATGTAAACTTATTGGTAAAAAGGTGCAGTATGTATGATTTGGTGACCTCTAGAGGTGAAGTTACATGTTGTATCCATCACCTCACCCTCACCCTTCTGAGCTTAAGACTCAGAAGATGTTTAGTACATCCACTTTTACTACTGTAAAAACATGGCCGCCTCCACAGAGAGGACCCCCTCCTCATATATATATGTACATACATTAATGGGGTCATTCAGGGGTAATGGGGAAAAAAATAAAACATTTAGGTGAATATAAAACAATGACAAAGTCAGTATGCAATTGTTTTCTAATATTTTAAGAAGTTACAGATATGAACAAAATCTTAGGCACTGCACCTTTAATCCTAACAGGTACTTCATCCATCTCCTTTCCATTTCTTGGCTGCTGCATACGCCTGCACGCCTATTGACTCTGCACCTTCAGGACAACACCATCAATTTCACTGCGGACGGTGCCGCACATCCATCTCCACAGAGACAGGTGCCCCATGTCGGAGCTACAGAGAGGGATGAGAGGGCTGCCCGAGCTCTATGTGACCTGCATGATTTAGAAATGCACCTGACCGGAATCTGACTACAGAGTTCGGACTTAGAATTCACCTCTTCCTCAGTTTCTTTCATGTTAAAGGTGCAGTGTGTAAGATTTGGTGACATCTAGTGGGGAAGTTGCATGTTGTATCCATCACCTCAGCCTCACCCTTCTGAGTATGTAGGAGAACCTATGGTCGACTTCACTTGTTATTCAAACTCACAACATGTTTATTATGTCCACTCTGGACTACGGTAAAAACATGGTGGCTCCCATTGAGAGGACCCGCTCCTCACAAAATATAGACGATATAGGGCTCATTTGAAGGGAAATGGAAAAAAATAAAACATTTAGGTCATTTTAAATAAATTAGAATGTCTGTATATAATTGTTTTCTAATATATCTAGAAGTGACAAATCTTACACACTGCACCTTTAAGAGTAATGGAAAGAAATTATACATTTAGGTGATCATAAATTCCTGAAAATGTCAGTGTGTAATTGTTTTTTAGAATTGACAAAAATGGAAAAAAATCGTACACACTGCACCTTTAAACGCTGCAGACCTAATCCTAAACCGTGACATTATTACCCTGCTTCAGTTAATTTCAATTCCTAATCCTTCATGATTTCCCGTTAATCATTATAACTGTTTTTTTTTATTATACAATTTAAAATGTTTGACTTTCACTAGAATTTCAGGAAGCTGCACAGAAATGCTTTTATTGTGTTAGATGCTTCCTGCTGCACAAACGCACATCCACACTGCGCATCCACAGATAACACTGTAATAACGACGACTGCAGCAATTATCACACCCTGCGTCTCAACAATGGAGACGTTTTGGTGCAGAGATTTTCTCCGCCGCGAGTCTGTCTCGTCGAGAAAAACCGAGGGATAGAGACGGGCCTCCCCGCTCTGGGGCCCCTTTCCTGTACATGCACACGGGTTGTTTAAGGACACAGTGAACCAGGCTACCCGATCTAGGGAAGGGGCCCAGTGAGGGGGAGCAGTGACGGGACGGCCAAGTGGAAGAAACTCTCATGGAATCCTAAGAGCTCGAGCGCCAGGGGA
>JAFBJT010108888.1:0-13680 GCA_016785325.1 Chascanopsetta lugubris
CCCCCCCCCCCCCCCCCCTCTGAGCGAAGGCTAACTCCTCTACAGCCATATTCTCACAGTCTCATTAAGACATTAGTCAAGTAAACTGGTCACTGTATGCCGGAGCCATGAGGTGTAGTAAACCGCACACTTGAGGAGAAGAAAGCAAAGTAGAGGGCTCAGACTTTTAACTCTGCAGCTTCAACTTTGAACCGCAGGGGGCGTCGTTTTGAGGCCATGCTGATGCGGAGAAAGCAAATAATTGTGAGCACGCGCACAATCTTGCCAGATCAGTAGTGAGGAGCCATAAATATAAACACAATGGATTTCTCTGATGCTCGAGGAAACACTGAAAACCAAGAGTAGAAATACTATACTCGAACGCATTAGAGTCAGATGAGGTTTTGTTGTCGGCTGTTTCTCTCAGCAGTAATGTTATTTACATTGTTCAGTATGTACAGTAGAGAATCTCCCAGAGATGTTAGGTTCTGTAAAGCTGCAATGGGGGGCGGGGGGATAACTCCTTTTTATTTTTTTTAATTTTTTTTATTCCTTACATTTGAAAGTCCTTAGATGAAGAGCCATACAAGTCCCTTTTTGAAACAATCTTTTAAGGTGCAGTGTGTAAGATTTAGTGATATCTAGAGGTGGGATTGCATGTTGTATCCATCACCTCACCCTCATCCTTCTGACCATGCAGGAGAACCTATAGTGGACTTCAGTTGTTATTAAAACTCAAGAAATGTTTAGTCTGTCCACCTTTACTCCTGTAAATACATAGCAGCCCCCAGAGGGAGCACCCCCCCCTCAAGTAAATACACATTAATGGGCTCATTTTAGGGTAATGGAAAAAAAATAAAATTAAACATTTACAGGAATATAAATTCCTGAAAATGTCAGTACGTAATTCTTATGTAATATGTACCAAAATGACAAAAATCTTACAGACTGCATCTTTAAGAATGGACTTGCTGCAGTATTGCGAGTCTCGACTCTTCCCGGGAGGATTAGTGATGGGGCTCAGTGAAGCTATGAACGTACACGACCACACACGGAACTCAATATGTAGCAATATTTTAAATAAATCATCATAAAAAAAATCATAGGTGGACGTTATGGTTCTTCATCTCAGGGTTTGTCACACAAGTCAAGACTTTAAATAGAGTATTGTTTTTTCATCATAAAGGTATTTGTTGAGAAAGTCAAGTGTTAAATGCACTGTACAACCTTTTTTTTTTCCAAAATATAGTTTATCCCAGTGTGTTTTGTTGATTTCCTTTTTTTTTATCTTACAGAATCCTGTACACTTGGTGTCTGCATTGAGATTGGGTGATATCCTGATTGTTGGAGAGAAGAGAAGAAGGAAGGAGAAAGAGAGGAGAGGGGAAAGACAGAGGCTGATGAGAGAAAGAGGAGAGGAGAAGAGATGAAAGGAGGAGGAGTCGTCCAGCGGAGCATCGTTGCCCTCAGTGCAGACGCTGCACTCCGTATCGCGGCTCTCTTCTGTCCCGCACCTCAATCTGAAAAAGGTAGGAAAAGAGTCAGTGTTGTCATGGTGATGTCACAATGAGGTCTCACAAATGTGATGGTGCCATTGTTACGTTGTGGTGATGTCACAAAGATCTGGCAGCAATAACGTCAATGATGACGTCGTGATGTGATAGTGAGGGCAAGGTGATGTCACAGTGCGACATGATGATGTCACTTTCATGCTGTAGTGATGTCACACAGATGTTGCAGCAATGACGTCAGATGTCAACATGTTATAATGACGTCTCGGTGATGTATGTTGCAGCAATGCCAAAATGATGTCATTAATGTTGTAGTGATGTCACTGCGACGACATGGTGATGTAGTCATAACGTTACAATGAAGTCACAGTGATGCAATGGTGTCACTGTTATGTTGTAGTGATGTAACTGATGTTGCACCAATGTCGCAATGATGTCGTAGTGATGTTGTAGTGAAATCACAGTGGTGATGTCACTTTTATGTTGAAGTGATGTCAGACTGATGTAGCAGCAATAATGTCAATGATGTCATAGTGATGTCACAGTGATGGCATAGCGATGTCATCGTTATGATGTAGTGATATCACACTGATGTTGCAATGATGTCAGTGATGTTGTAGTGAAATCACAGTGGTGATGTCACTTTTATGTTGAAGTGATGTCAGACTGATGTAGCAGCAATAATGTCAATGATGTCATAGTGATGTCACAGTGATGGCATGGTGATGTCATCGTTATGGTGTAGTGATGTCAGTGATGTTGTAGTGAAATCACAGTAGTGATGTCACTTTTATGTTGAAGCAATGTCAGACTGATGTTGTAGCAGTGATGTCAGTGATGTAGTAGTGATGTCACAGGGTTGTATGAGTGACATAGTTTTACCATTGTGATGCCATACTGATATAATACTGTTGTTACAGTGATGGCACTATGATGTCATATTGATGTCTTAGTGATGTCATGGTGGTGGCATTGTGATGCCCCAGTGATTTCATAATGTTGTCACTGTTAAACTGTGGCAACATTTCATTGATTCATTTTTAGCAATGTTATGATGTTATTGTGATGTCATGGTCATGTCATAGTGATGTCATGGTAATGTCATAATGATGTGGTACAATGGCTGAGGTGATTTCTCCGTGATGTCACTGTAATGTAGCAGCAATTTCATATTAATGGCACAATGGTGATCCAGTGATGGCAAAGTGATGTCACATGAATGTCACTTAAATGTCACGATGAGGTCATACTGACTTTTTTACAACTCTTTCAATTTACTGTTTCATATTGATTCAGTATTCAACCACCTGCCTGTATCTCATTTGTTTCCTAAATTATTCAAAAAGGCAGAAACAAGCACCATGAAAATCCCTCTATTAGAAATGCTATGAAATATGCAAGTGTGGACCAGCCTCAACTGATGACGAGAGTCAGAGCAAGAGATGGAGAAACTTGTGTGTCACAAGTCAGCTTCATGAAAATTATTTTATATAACCATACCTGAGTCAAATTAACCCAATCATGAAACATTTAAGTTTTCAAGGTCACTGTCCCTTTAAGTCACTGTGCATTCGCTTCATGCTTGATCAATGATTTCTACTGGGCTTTGCCTCAGCTCCATGCTCAAGCGCTAACGTAGCAGGTCATGCATTTCTCCGGCATAATGCACAAAGGAAAAAGCCAACTTACCCTCGACACAGCAAAATCTGCAAGGACAGAGAAGAAAAGAAAAGTGTCGGCATATATACATCGTGGCTCAAGAGCATGAAAAGTGCATATTTGTACAAGACATAAAAATGCTTATGTCAGCAAAAAAAAAGGGTGGATGCATTTTCAACCCAAGCTCAAAATGCTACTCCCTGATCCTTCAACTTGAGCATTGTCCTTAGTTTACCAGTTCTGTCCCATTAGTTGAACTAAATACGCGGAATGCACCTTCATTTTTTTATGATACTCGAAAAAAAGGAAGGATTAGAAGCATTCAATGTGTAAAAAAAATATAACCGAGACAGTCGGTATAAGGTTAATCAGATAAGAGCAGAGAGACACGCCCAATCCCTGGAATATCTCCAGTTACCATGGAAACCATCACCGAGATCGACCGTTGGAGAACTGAGACATCTCATGTCACTATTCTCTCTTTATCTCTTGGCCTCCTCCTCCTCCTCTCACTCCTCCTCTCTCCTTTACTCTGTCTGTCTGTGTCTATCTCTCTCCCTACTATATCCCTCCATCTTTTCTATTTTTCTGTCGTTGTTGTTATTTTGGGATATCGCACCCCCCTAATGCCTTTGTCTTGCCATTGCCTTTCCTCCTCTTCCTCTCTCTCCACGCAGATGAAACAATGCGATTTAACCGACCTGATGCAATGCTGTGCAAACTATTAGAAACCCCTCCCCCGAGGACCATCACTCTCCCACTCTTCAGTACAGCACTGAGAGCAATTTGGCTGGAGGTAGCGAGGTGAGGGCGGAGCCTCGTCATTTTTCAACGTGGATGATCGTGCTCGCGTTAATGGCCTCGACAGCGAAGGTGCATTAGAATGAGACATGGAGAAGGACATGGCTGACACCGTAGTGCACATGTGTCAAACTCTTGGCCCGCAAGATCATTTCATGTGGCCCCGCGAGAGCTTAAAGGCATATGATTGTCTAAGAATAAAAGTCTAAAGCATACACTGCCCATAAACTTTAGATAAATACACTTCCCACTTTGTAGTATGTGTAGCAATGTATTCAGTGTGTTTACATTTTCACATGTATGTAAATGCATATACAATATTTGTAACTAGAATAAATGATAATCAAGTATGAAAACGCTTATTTTACAATATGTTAAGTAGTAATTACATTTAGTCCCACAATTAAAACTGGCCCCTTGAGAGCGACCATTATGCTGACGTGGCCCTCTGTGAAGATGAGTTTGACACCTCTGATCCTATACTCTTCAGTGTTGCAGATTTAGTGTCATCAAGAGGTGAAGTTGCATGCAGCTCATTGTCTTACCCGGCCAATTCAGAGGGTGTTTACTTTGTCTGTTTTGGGCTTCTGGGAAAACATGATCAGTCTCTGATAGGGAGCTCCCTCTAGGGCAGTGGTTCTCAATTGGTCTGGCTTTGGGACGCCACCATCATCCCTTGATAACGAGCTGCGACCCAATTTAGAAAACAGTTTCTCAAAGCAACTTTGTAAACGTATTTAATGAAACGATGGTGCAGTTTGAACCTGAGATGACAACAGAATATCACCAACCATGGTCAATCAGCATATGAAAACAAAGGTTGTGAGTGAAAGGGCGGGTGTCTATTAGCTTTACAGGGCATTATCCCCACCTACTGTTGAGGAGAGTGAATAGAATGTTTTTCTTAAAAAAAAAAAACGAACCCCAGAAAACTGGTCCGACCCACCAGTTGAGAATCACTTCTCTAGGGTAATTTAGATACCAGTTTGACATAAGTCAACACACCGAATCTTCAAGCAACATTATAACTTATACGATATATACGATACATCTGAAGCACAAGTAGTGATTTAAAGGTGCAGTGTGTACTATTTGGTGACGTCTTGAAGTGAATTTGCCTGTTGTATCCATCACCTAACACCTACAGCAGACTTCAGTTGTCCTTAAAACTCAAAAAAGTGTTGTAGTTCATCCACTATGGGCTACTGTTAAAACACGGCAGCCCCGTAGAGATGTGTAGCTCCTTGTGTAGATATACATTAACTGGGTTATTTAAGGTTAGTACAGATTCACAAAAATGACAGTATGCAATTCTTTGTGACAAGAATGCCCGAAATCGTGCACACCTTTAAGCCTACACACTGTTAACTACAAGCAACATTATAACCTGTAGTGATACAGCGACCTCTGCAGCACTAGTAGTGATTTAAGGTCTTAATAGACTTGACTTAAACTGTACATGTCATTCTCTTCTTATCAATGATCATTCAACATCAGCTATATGTTAAAATACTGTTATAACTCGGCAGGTCTGTCTTCTGTCGTCACGGCGATCTCGGAAGGAGTGGCTTCCTTCGCTATGGCACAGAGCAGGAGGGCGGTGATGGCGCGCTCTCTTGAACATATGGGGCTGTGTACTGCTGCTGCTGCTGCTGCTGCTGCTGCCGTCAAAGTTGATGATGGTTCAACTTTGTCAACTGGCTGCCTTGCTGTGTTACCATGGCAACCGACCGGAACAACAGCAACTACATTTAAATCATTTAGGAGCTGATGTAAAAGTATCTGTTTAGTGGATGATGCACCTCCTTATGAATTCTTTGGCTCTATCTGAGCATCAGTGGCACCACCTGTGGCAGAACAGGAATTTGCAACTGGGTCGCTCACTCGTGTAGCCCTGCTGACACTTCATCTTCGGGAACTATTTCACACTGTCGCCGCTGCATCAGAGCAAGCTAGCTCAGTGAAATGCCAATGGCACTCAAGACCATCAGCTCATTAGTGGGTGCACACATCGTGGCTCATGGGTCATTGTTTTGATTGGCTCCTCACCCAATAGATGTAATCTCACCCTAAACTGCCAATAGAACTGCCCAAAGTGATTTTAAAACGAAAAATGCTGCCTAATGGACCTTTTAGCGTTAGCCTAGCGACATTAGCCCTACCCACACTAGCCTGGCCACGTTAGCCACATCATCCACTCTTTGGAGCCAATTTGCTGCAAGTAAGAGATCAGGCTAAAAATATTATATATATAAACACTTTGTTGCCCTCGTCTCACCTTTGTTGTCTGTCTGCAGATCGTCGAGATAGAAGTCCGTCTGCCTGTTGCCCAGGACGAAGGCCAGGAAGGAGAGGATGAGGGCGTCCAGGATGCCCATGATGGCGAGCATGTAGGCCCAGCGCACCGAGCAGTCGCCCAGGGAGTACTTCCCCGACTGCTCCCCGCACATGTCCCGGATCACCTCGGCGTCCCATCCGTCGGGGAAGATCATGCAGCCCAGCACCAGGCACACTCCTGGGAGAGGATGGAGAGCGGGACGGTAAGGTTAAGGTAAGAAGTTGGATATATTTGATCTAGAAATATCATTTTCACATCAAGAGTATGTCTGTGTAAGAATCGTATGTACTGCACCTTTAAATACATCCCCGGCGTAGTGATGTCATGTCTATATGGAGGGTACTATGTTGCACCACCACACTAATGATAAATACGCTACCATAGATTCTCCTACAAGCTCGGAAAGGAAGGGTATGGTGCAGGTTATTGAGCTCCATCATGTAACTACACCACATGTCACCAAACTCTGTACACTGTACCTTTAAAAGTTATTTTTACTCTTTACATCTGTCATTTTGCTGCATGTACATTTTGGTACATGCACATGGGCTAATCTATGCAGTTTTGTATTACATGCTGTAGTTCATTTGGTCATGTTGTGTACTTCTGGGCAGTGTTGCCAGGTTGGGCTGGTTTCCACCCAGTTGGGCTTCTTTTGAACACATTAGGCTGGAAAAAAATGGCTTTGGACTGGAAGATCAAATTTGGGCTACTTTTCATGGTACGTTTTTGGAAAATATTCAGGAGAAATTATTAACAAATTAGTTGCTATTATATTGCAAAAGAAGTGCACGTTTCAAAAAACTGCTGAGCGCTCTCTTATTTTGAAATGAGAGAAAATCTGCTCAACTTGACGCTGATCGTCAACAACGATCGTTATGGCTCATTCATTCTTAGCTGAACTTAACACCACTTTTACGTGGTGTTTGGGCTTGAAACTGCCAGTCAGATCTCGCAACCCTGCCTCTGGGAGAGACTGCATATCTAGTACATGTGTATCCAGAGCATTTCCAGTTTTCCTTTTTTTCTAACTTCAGTAAGTGTTATTGAACATCTTTTGAGTTTTAATGACAACTGAAGTCTATCATAGGTTCTCCTGCATGCTCAGAAGGGTGAGGGTGAGGTGATGGATACAACATGCAACTTCACCTTTAGATGTCACCAAATCTTACACACTGCACCTTTAGGCACAACATATATAGAATATTTTGCACACAGTGTATTTACATTAGTCATCCAGAGACCAGTGACAGATGGGAGGAAGCGGAAACATAGAGATCACACTTAAACTTGCTTCCTCTTGCAAACCAAAGAATACATGCCGTACAAAGCACTGTGGGGAAATCCATACCACTACATGCAACTGTGACACTCCAACAAAAGTGGTAATCCATACCATCTACCTTTTGCTCATTTATCAAAGTGAGCATCACTGGGGGAGCTGACTGTGCCTTATACTACTCTGCACTCACCAGCACTGTTTGAATAGCAGTCAGGCTGCGAGTAAAGCAGTTGGCTCCACTGGAAGACGGGGGAACATACATGGCAGCCGTCACATCCGATCTTCATTCCAGACCAGACACGGTCAACATCACTTGTGATACACATGAAAAAGTCGGGTAGATTTGGCTGGGTCTGTGATTATTACGCTTCGGCGCGGTTAATGCTCAAACGGAGTCGATGTCTGGGGCTCGAATGGTGTGTGACTGTGAATGTTTCCAGTGTGCGGTGGAAGGATGCTGGGTGGCATTCAGACACAGTGGTGTGGAATGAGAGCGCAGGGTAACTGCTTATCTGCTGCTGAACATATGAACTCTGGTCCTTGTTGTTAGCGTGAGGGCCTTAAAGGGGCAGTGTGTAAGATTTGGTGACATCTAGGGGTGAAGTTGCATCTTGTATCCATCACCTCACCCTATGTGATGTATGCAAGAGAACCTATGGACTATGGTGTTTACTATGTCCACTCTGGGCCACTGTAAAAATATGGTGGCCCCTGTAAAGCGGACTCACTCCTCATGTAAACATACATTAATAGGCTCATTTAAGGGTAATTGGAAAATAATGAAACATTTAGCTGATGATAAATTCATAAAAATGTCAATATGTAATTGTTTTGTATTATTTTCAGAACTGACAAAAATGATAGCATACACTGCACCTTTAAAGGTCAACAATGGGTTGACGAGGAGGATTTAGCTGTTAACTGGAAATAATGGACCATATTGAGAAATTAGAAATTCTTGGGTGGGGTTGGAGAGCTTGTCAGTCTCATGAGTTGTCCTGCTTAAAACTAAACTAAAAATGAAACTTTCATCCATCTTCTGCACTGATGTCAAATGTAAGTGCTTCTTAGAATTAGTTTCTTCTCTGCCACCTGGTGGCTGGATGCAGTATGGCTCATAAATCTCCTCCATGTTAATGGAAGGGACATTACTACTATAGATATCAGTGTACATATTTCATATCTAAATATTTACAGGTGAATGTGCCGGTACTGCCACCCTGTAATATCACCATTTACCACTAGAGGGCCATTATAATCCCTGTGTCAGTAATTTGGCTTTTGTATTATAGGAGAGTTTCAATGCCCTATTTGTTGTATTTAGATGTGCTTGGATCAGTTAAACTGCACTGTTTTGATTGAATGATGGAGTTTTTGTTTATTTGGTAACAACATATGCTTCTGGTGATGTGGCATCACTCTCTTTATTTTCCCCAAAACAAATAATAGGATGTTATGGAGCAGAGAACCTGGACTTTAGAACATTAAGAATTCAAACAAGTTGCCACACGACAAGTGAGTGTTGGTGCGGCATGGCGGCGGAGGTGCGAAGGTGATGCAATCGAACGTATTAAATTTACGTCCATTAGTCATACGCCTGAACCTTGTCACATTGCCTCTGAAGACCCTGTGTTTTCATCTATGAGCCATCCATCATGAGAAAATGGTGGGTGGTGCTATCATGGCAGCAGATGAGGGAGGATATGAGATTAGTCACCACCTCCCCACCGCGAGGAGCAGGAAACCATGAGGATTCTCGGGTTTCAAGCGGAGATTAGCGCCATTGAGAAACATGCGACCGCTCGGTCTGACAAAATAATTGCAGGTGTAATGAGAGAAGGTAATGAGAAAGAACGTAATGAGGATAATACTGTAAGTAATGAGAGAATGAAGAAGCAGCGGAGGCGATCGTCGTGGGAAATCACCACGTTATTAGCTTCTTTTATGACCCTTACACAGGATATTAACATAGAAGAGCAGCGATAAAATCATTAGCTGAGTAATGAGCGTCATGTAACATGTTTTATGGATTTTTGATGAATGTTTCCCCGTGTGTCGTGAAAGTCGAGCCGTCGAGAGTGGGATTCTTCTCTTTTGGCATTGAATCATGGTCCTGTAGCGGTACATGGAGGAGACACTGTGAAAAATGTAAGGTATATAATAATAATAATAACAATAATGCTAATAATAATAATAATGCTAATAATAATAAGCAGGGTTTTCAATAAAGAAATTGGTTTGAATCCCACTCAGGCCCCTCTGCAGTGTCACTGGCCCTAACACTGATACCCCGTTGAAGATGACATGACAATGAACTTTCATTCCATGTATACAATAGAGATAATAGAGTGTGATAATTGTGTGTGCGTGTGTATGCATGTACGCATATGTGTATGAGTGTGTGTGTGTGTGTGTGTGTGTGTGTGTGTGTGTGTGTGTGTGTGTGTGTGTGTGTGTGTGTGTGTGTGTGTGTGTGTGTGTGTGTGTGCTTGAGTGTGTTTGCTTGATATTTATCCTGGGTTATTCTAACTTTATTGAGTCAAAAGTCACAACGATGCATATAAGCAAACACTACCATGTTTTAAAGGTTAAAACATATTTTTTCTTCTAAACCATGGTTTAAAATTACTATAATTTGTTCAAGCTGGATATTTGTAATAGAGCAGGGGTGCCCATTACATCGATTGCCGTCGACCGGTCTGCGAGGGCAGTGCCGGTCGATCACGAACGGAGACCCCCCCCCCAACAAATCGCTGGTAACCGGTGTCAACCGGCGCCCATCAGGCGTCACCACAGGCAAGAGAGCGAGAGAGAGAGACACACACACACACACACACACACACACACACACACACACACACATACACACACAGAGCGAGAGAGCATGCGTCACACACAGACACAGAGTGAGAGGACGCGCGTCACACCCCCCCCCCCCCCCCCCCCCCCCCAGTCGACAAATCGCTGCTGACCCGGTAGATCGCCATGACTTGATCATTAAAAAGTAGCTCGCAGGGCGAAAATAGTGGGCACCCCTCCAGTAGAAGTTTACTGAGGAAACGTGTCTGATAGGAGACTTCGGTGGGCAAACCATGAATACGGATACAGCACCTCCTCTCAGACTTGCAGCAAATTTCCCCCAGTGGCCACTCGTGTTACTGCAACAAACAAACCCCATGTTGGCCCAATAAGCATTTTCCCCATAGACCACAATAGTAATTTAGACACCTCTGAAACTCTTTGCAGGACATATTACCTTACTATTCAACATTTTTAATATGTTATGTTTTGGTTGTAAAATTTATTTTTTAAACCAACAGCATCATCAATGCTACCATTAAAAAAAAGAAAAGCAAAATAAAAAATGAACACAATTAGATGAGAAAAACACATTTGTTGTTGAAAACGGGAGCCCTGACAATGTGACACAGTCCCTCCTCTACCCATCCTCCTCCCTCCTCTATCCTCGCTCCTCCCTCCTATATCCACCCTCCTCCCTCCTCTATCCACCCTCCTCCCTCCTCTATCCACCCTCCTCCCTCGTCTTACGCTCTGGTGTTTGCCAGTGATCTAAAAATAACCTCCACCTCCCCACAACCCAAGGAAAAGCCCTTTGAAGTTGTTGGGGGTTTCTCTTCTTCCTTCCTCCCCTCTCCGCTGTCTCTCGACGCTGCATTCTGAATCGGTAACTTCAAAGCGGGCAGAAACAGAGGGCTCGAACGAAAGCGAAGAGGAGCAAAAAAGAGATCGTGGGTTTGGCTACTACGTATTATTATTATTATAATTACTATATTATTATTATTACTATTCGTATCTTTTTTTACCTATCTCATTCCATCACTTCTGGTCATTTCTTTTCATGACAGTTCACACGCCATGCTAATGAAAACATTCGCCAATATCTTGCCAAGACACATTTGCAACTAAACTTCCTGTGAGCCAATCTATTTATAACAGCATCCAGATATTTATAGATCTATTGCATAACAATTTTGTCAGACTTTCTTATCTGCACATCCACATGGATGCGGGCCCCCGTCCTTCCCTCTGCAGACGAAGTGATTATATAAGAGTTCTAAAAATAGCATCGGTGCGCTATATATAGGGGCGTGTGTGAAGATATTTTCGATCACAAGCAGCTTCAGGCTTCAGTTTCCTCCTCGGATCCAACGTGACGCCATCCGGCAGTGTCACGTGCTGCGTCTGAGTTCCCTCCTGACAGCAGGCGGCTAACACACACAGAAAATTAATATCGCCAGGAAAACAGATGTGGATGATTTCTATTTTTAACCTGTATGTGGATCAAGCTGATGCTGCCACTTTATGTTTCAGGAACAGCGTCCCCTTCAGGGGTTATCAGTTTTTGGATGTGCATGTCTACATGTATTTTCTTGACTTGTTTACATAGTGTTTTTATCATTAAATAGCAGGTGAGGGCTGTTGTGTAAACATTTTCCCAGAGTCACAGATGAAACTTTTAAACACGTTATCTATTATACACTAAAAACATCTTTAAAAAAAAATCGAATGGTGATAAATCCTCTTTTTCCTTTTTTAATTATATTTTTGTCATGCAGCAAATAAATGTGATAAATTGACATAAAACGTATTGCAACTGCAAACAAAATATGACAACCAAGAAAAAAACAAACGCATCCAACACTCGGTTCCACACCTGGCATATTACCATAAAACGAGAGTGTCAAACACTGATTGTAAAGATGGACGTAGCGTCCGTGACGTCACCCGTTGGTTTCAGCATTTGAAGCAAATTGTGGGCGAGTCCCTTGTTGCTATCTTGCCGAATCTTAACTTCTCCTAGTTCCCGGTTCATTCAAAGAGTCATAGAGGCAGAACACAAACAGAGCTGTGGGTGGGCTCATGGTGCCGTCGTGTCCCCCGCTGTAAAAAAAATGTGATTGAGACAGAAACCGCAGTTTGTACCAGGCTTTGAAATATGTTTCATTCACCTTCGCCATTTCAACATGGAAGTGGCGTTGTGCTATGATTTTGCTGGCCCCGCTTATTTGAGATCAAACTGGATCACACGTGGCCCTGGAGCTAGAATGAGATGGACACCTCTGCCATAGAGCAACTCGAGAAAACAATGTATTGCACTTTGTGTGTAGAAGACACTGAAGTTACGAGCGTTGACACTTCATACGTCATTCATAACAAAGTAACATTTTCATAGCACAGTCAAAGTACTGTTGGAAAATTGTATAGGCAAAAAGAAAATGTATTAAAGGTACAGTTTGTAAAAGATTCTGGTCATTTTGTCACTTGATGAACCCATTAATGTATGTTTGCATGAGGAGGAGGGGGTCCACTCTACGGGGGCCACCCTCTCCTGCATGTGAGGGTGAGGTGATGGATACAACATGCAACTTCCCCTCTAGATGTCACCAGATCTTACACACTGCACCTTTCAGTCTGTTTCTTTCTAATCAAACTCTAACTTCCTGTGTAGAAGTGTTTCCTTGCGGTTAGAGGTCAAACACGGAGCGGTGGAGTGGAAAGGTGTGAACATGTCTGCATTACGAGACCACCGTGCGCGGCCCCATAATGTAATAAATCTGTCTGAGCTCTGCCCTTCCCTCGCCCCGCTTGGCCCCACTGTCCCCCATCTATCTAATGGATTGCCACCTTGCTGATGTACAGGGCTTTTTATTGAAGGGAGAGCGAGTGTGTGTATTGCTGAGGGGCCACTTTTACAAGATGTTGCTGCCGTCAGAGTTCACTGGTCCGTTGGCACCGAGTCTTCCCTTTCTCCTTCTTCTGTCTTTCACTCTCTTTCACTCTAACACCCATACCTTTTCTTTTTTTTTTTTGCTTCAACTTAAACTGTTTGGATGTATGAAGTAACTCTGATATGCATTTTACAAATACATGTAAACAGTTGACTGAAAACGATTCTATAACTGACTAATTTTCAAGTTCAGTTGCTTCCCTTCACCTTCTGTACTAATTTCAAAGTCAAAGCCTGTAAGTGCATATCTTAATAATTGACCCCTTTAATTTCTAACAGGACTTTGATTGAAAGCTTATTAGGTTTTTGCATTATATATTTTAAGTAATTCTCTTTTTTATGAATTAGATATACTTTTTTG
>JAFBJT010108888.1:15505-50686 GCA_016785325.1 Chascanopsetta lugubris
ACGGGGACAAGGGGGGGGCGGGGACCATTCCGAGAGGGGGCGGGACTTAGCTACTGGTGCTTGTGGTCGTGTCGGTGGTCGTGTGGGGCTCCAATCCAGTTGCAGGCGTTTACGTGCGGAGCGTGCTGCACACTGGTACATCCAGCAGGGAGGAGGAACCCCAACCAGCACCGTGTGTGTGTGTGTGTGTGTGTGTGTGTGTGTGTGTTTATCATCACTGTTATTATTATTTACCGAGAAGGGGAAATCACGAATAGAAGAAGAGCCCACCCACCGCAACACCCCCTCTCTGTCTCTCCCTCTCTCCCTCTCTCTCTCTCTCTCTCCCTGGGACCCCCTGTCCGCCCCCCCTCCTCTCTCTCTCTCTGCCGGCGGCTCGCATTTCATCCACCGCGCCCTTTGGCTCCTTCCTCCACTCCAGACTCCGCGGCGAGCCCTGGCAACGCAGCACAGCCGCCAACGTAAACTGATACCCGGCGGGGGCTGTGTGATGAGGTCGCCCTGCAGCAGCGGCACAGCAGCAGCAGCAGCAGAAGCAGCAGCGGTGGCTCGGTTACACTGAGATAAGGCGTCTGTTGTCGGGACGGGGACCCGTCGCTGTGTTGCAGCCCGGTGTGCGTGTGAAGAAAGACCCCGCAGGACGACGTAGCTTCTACCCGGGGCTGAGGGGAAAACGCTGGTGAGCGGACGGTTCCTTTAACTGCTCATTGATAAGATGCCCAACTTGAGCGTCGATGCGGTGTCTTCAACCTATAACGTATGAACGGTTTTAACGTCTCGTCTCTCGTAAAGACTTGGTGGTATTGTGTGCTAACTTGACAGTTTGGTGTGGTTTGTTACTCGGCTAACGTCAACTGATACCCGGCGGGGGCTGTGTGATGAGGTCGCCCTGCAGCAGCGGCACAGCAGCAGCAGCAGCAGCAGCAGCGGTGGCTCGGGTACACTGAGATAAGGCGTCTGTTGTCGGGACGGGGACCCGTCGCCGTGTTGCAGCCCGGTGTGCGTGTGAAGAAAGACCCCGCAGGACGACGTAGCTTCTACCCGGGGCTGAGGGGAAAACGCTGGTGAGCGGACGGTTCCTTTAACTGCTCATTGATAAGATGCCCAACTTGAGCGTCGATGCGGTGTCTTCAACCTATAACGTATGAACGGTTTTAACGTCTCGTCTCTCGTAAAGACTTGGTGGTATTGTGTGCTAACTTGACAGTTTGGTGTGGTTTGTTACTCGGCTAACTAGCTAACGTGGTGGGGGTGGGGGGGGGGGGGGGGGGGGGGGGGGGGGGGGGGGGGGGGGGGGGGGGGGGGGGGGTTACGTGAAGTAATGCTATGTTATTGGTAAGCTAAGGTTAGCCGTTGACGCCGCTAGCTCACGAGCCCACGCCCAGTTGTCGCTCCATCATGTAGCGAACCCATCGATCAACCGCCTCCGTCTCGGCGGGGACTCGTTTCAAGTGGCACCCCCGCCTTTAGCACACACACACACACACACACACACACACACACCACACCACACTTCTGATAACACTCACGTAACACAGCACCCATAGTCATAATAATGATCAAGACTGGTTATCGATGATGTCATGGACTGTCATCGTCCCTCATGTCGGTGCCCCGCGGTGCTGGCGTTCGAACCTCTGCGGCTGCCCTCTTGCTCGCACACAGCCAGGGAAAGCGCACGGTGGGGCAAACAGTGGGGCTTTCTCTTCTGTTGTGTTTCCGTCAACACTGGGCAGCATTGTGTGGGCTGCAACAACACAAGGGAATGGAACACGTCACTAATCCACTGTGGGCATTCGTAGTTGGCAGCACTGCTGATATGAGACTGTAAAGGTTGGATTCATACAGCAATTTGTTTATGTTGTGGAGCATTAGACAGTTTGTGTGTGCGTGGGTGCGTTGGTGTCGCTAGCTTGATGATGGAGCCGACTCCAGAAAGAATTGCCTTTGATGGTTATAGCTATTTGATTATTCCATTAGCTTATAGGATGATTGGTTAATTGGACTACAGGCATATCTGTACTTGCCAGCAGTGAATTTGGAAACTCAGTCAACGAACCTCCCAATGAAAACAGAGGAAGGCTACAAGTAGAGTGCAAAAACGTTGCATAGGGTATTCTAGTGCACTCCCACTGCAGGACCACTTTCTTGGCAACATAGCGCACGTAGTATTGTACATGTTCATGTTGTGATACCGTGAGCAACTGTACCATATGTTGCGCGTGCATGGGGATCATTAAACTAGAGACCATTTACTCATTACAAAAAACTGAAGTGTACAATAACAAAAACCATGATCCATATCTATTACACAAGAAAAAAAAACATCTCAATACATACAGCAAATAGTGTTATTTCTATTGTATTCTAAGTTGTGTATTTCATTTCATTCATAAATCGTATCGTATTTTTAGCTTATCTAAACTTATCTCCGTAAAGCAGGTATTTACATCGTAAACCAGTACGCTGTTTATACGTGTATGCGTTTATGACAGAGGTCGCACGCTGCTCTACTTTGCTGACTTGGACCACTCTGAGGAGGAAAATAAACTATTTACTGGACTTTTCACTGCACCGACAGTTCAAATTTGTTGAACTGTCTGCACATTGACCTCTGTATGCGATAGCAGGCATGGCTCTGCACACATGGCTGTACACCACGTCCTCAGCGCAGCACAAATAGATTCATACTTTTAATCAATATGTTATGGAGCATTTCGAGAGAATGTTGACATATCCTAGCTAGACACCTGCTTGCATGGAGGCGTGGCGAAAGTTCAAATCTGTCTGTCCTCGGACCTCTAACAATGATAGCGTCCACAGCCCTTGACACATGACTAGATAGCCAGTGTGGTTTGGAATATTGATTAGTGTTACTACTGAACTGTGAATGAACCTTGCAGTACAGTTGCCGTCGGGAAGGGGACTTGTGAGTGTGGAGGCAGCTCTGAAGTAATTCAGGACGTACATTGATCCTGAATCACTTAAAAAGCCACGCCACTCCATGGAAGGCAAACTAATATATTGGTTTATATCAATCAAACTTCTGAGGATTGAAGGTCTCATGCGTAGACCATATTGAATTGTAGTCTCTCTGAATTTCCTGTGTAAAATGGAAGGGAATTCACGCCGTTCTTTTCAAACAGAGGATACAATCCACAGTGCAACTCACTTGGAGGCATACAGAGAATATATCGATGGAAAGTTCCCATCTATGGCTGAGTGCAACCCTACTATTTCCTGTTCACTGGAAATGATAAATAAATACTCTCTCAGATGCTGAGTCCTGGAAAAAGAATCAAGTAATGCATTCATGAATTGCTGAAGAAGCCAGAAAGGCAGGTCCAAAGATGACAATAGATCACTCTTGGCTTTGGTTATATTTCAAGAGAAGCAGTCTGTTTGGTTTGAGTAGCAAGTCACATGTACTTCATACCTGAACCATAAGGTAACACTCAAAAACACTGAACAGCTGTTGATCAGGTTTTGTGGTCATATGCATTGTCAGACTACGTGTTATAAAGACATTCATCGTATGGCACTTATACGTAGTATACATAAAAGAGTTAATCGAGCGCAACCTGTATATCTCCTCTTCCACACGGCTTGTCAATAAGGATGTGGAGGGAATCAAACAAGCTCTGGTTTTCAGAGATGTCCAGAAATGGTTAGAATCCTTCAAATCCTATCCTGACATTAGAAAAGCCGTTGGGCCATCCGCCTGTCTTAGTAGTATCTTGCATCAAGTCCTCTTGCCTTCAGTCTCAAAAGTCTTGCAAAGCAGACAGCTCATCTTTCGTGGTTCTGTGATGGTGAAGTGCTGGTTGTCCCCTGACTCCTCTGTTTTCCTAGCAGAACATTGTTAATGGATGTTCTGGTATTTAGAAGACTCCTGCAAAGAGTCTTGAGATACCCATGGGGTCAGCTGTTTCTCTTGACACCCTGTTCCACCAAATATATATCCATACACCCACTTATTAAGACAACTGGCTATTCATAGCTTAGGAGAGATGTAATGTGATACAACTTCTGTTTTTAGGACTTGTGTAATTTTCTCCTCCGAATAGGAAATGTTGCATGATTGAGGACTTCTGAGCTGTCAGGAACTTACTTTAGAGCACTAATATCTCACATTGAGGGCAATGGTTAAAAAGTCAAGAACCACATGACAACATTATGCATTTTAGCATCCTTTTAAACATGTAGTCTTGGTTCAACATATTCCAAAAACCAGTTTTGCAAGGAAGTGTGTCAGTTCTAGCGTCTGAGATTTGCAATCGTCCAAGAGTGCTCTTTGTGATTTCACCAGACTCAATACTTCTTCAGAGTCCTTAAGACTCCATCGGTGCAGCCAGTATGATGGGATTTTTATTACCATTCTTTTTGCCCCTCTCTAGGATTGTGTCTAAGAAGTTGTTTCCAGGAAATATCAAACAGACTTCTACAAGGCTTGTTGGATGGTATATGGGCCACATAGTAACCCTTTAACTATGGGTCCAAAAATGTGTGGCCAAATGAAACCTGTTGGTTTTGATAGGAAACCAAAGTTAACTAAATGACTCATTGTGTAGTTATGTAGTTAGCCAGCTTTAACTTTATTAAGTTAACCATTGCTGAAGGTGCGAAACTGCCTGGGTATGGTTCCAAGTTGATTTTCACAATGATGAGGCCACTTAACTAAAGGCCACTAAAACCTCTCGGTGACAAGACCTTTCACTAGTTGGCTTAAACTGTGGCATAGATTGATAATCAGCCATTGCTAGAATATGAAAACATTACCAAAATATTCAATACATTTGATCTCCTGTCAGCAACAAACTCTTGTTAATCTCAAGCACAAAGTTTCTAAATTGATTGATTTGACTTGGAACTTGGCCTCACTCTGCATTTGCATTTTAATGTCCATAAATAGACAAAGTAATAGTTTAGTCAAACCGTGTGAATTTTACATCTGTTGAATGTTTTGTTTTGTCTGAATGAGACCATTTGTTTTTTCCCTGTGGGTCAGTAAAAGATAACCTAAAGAACTGATATGACTTGTATTGGGTTCAGGTTGTTTTCATGCTTCAGCTTGACTTACTCACCCTCACATGACTACAAGATTTATTTTTAGTGACTGTGACCCTGTACCGCGTAGAGTAAGAGTCCTGTTTCTCTAAAGCAGGTAGCTGTATTAAAACACTTTACAAAATTAGGTGTGCTACAAATCAAGTAACACAAGATCAAATGATACTGTTGGGAAGAGCAGTTTGATGTTGAAATGTAAAAAAGATTTCAGACTAATGTCAGCTTTGGGGAGAAAATTAGCTTGACTTTCAAATGTTGATAGTTAATAGGATGACATGGAGCAATGGAAGTGAAGGGAAATAAACCCTCAAGAAAAAATGTGTCACTGGATACAAGAGACAAGAAGAGTGCTTTGAGACAGCTGTGTGTGTCAGTTCCTCTTGTTTGTGTCAGCTTGTGTTTCTGTCAGGGTCCACTGAGGAATGAGGGGCTATCAGGGGAGGGTGACAGAGCAAATACAGAAAAGTTATTCATCATGCTTCCAAGTTTAGTTGATGGATTCTCTCTATTTTTGCTCTTTAATTTGATGCCACCGTGTTTGAATGTTTTAGCCAGCAGCCCACATCGTTGTATTTAATATTTCCCTGATGGGTATTTGTTGCACACGTCACAAATTGACCTTTTTAATGAATTGCATGTAGATGCGAGATGTGCATGACAGTGCATTGAAGAATAGTGAATTCAAATTGAGGTAATTTCGATTCTATAAGCAGCTGACTTTACTATGACCCTGTCAGTTCTGCTCAAATCCTGTGCCTCCCACGTTTCCATAACTGCAGTTATGGTTACAGCGACCTACTTACTGTAGGACTTGGCACAGGAAAACAAGCTATTGTGATGCATATTTTAGGCCTAGAACTGGAGACTTCCGACTACTCTCGATCAGTGAATAATGGAGTGTGAACGTCGATATCATCGCCATCGTTTGTTAAATCAAAGGGAGCGTAATCCAGTTCTGTGCAATATCTCAGAGTAGAAAAGTTCATTTTGTAAGATTTAGGTGAAATGATTCCTCATGGAGTCAATGGAATATACGATATGGAGAGTTTTTATGAGTACATGAGGTGAGTTTTTATGAGGTTTTCTTTACCCTAGAATGAGCCCACTTTATTTTCATGGGTCCAGTGCATAGTGCGAAAAAAATCTCTTGACTTACTTATGTATGTTAAAAGACTAACAAATGAATGGGCAAACAGTCCCATATAGGGAAAACATAAGAATCCTTGTTTAAATGTTTGCATATTTACAGTTGGGTCTGGGAATGTGAAACACTTTTCCCTTTCAATTCAGTGGTCTTGGACTTTTGGACCCCAACGTATATGTGTGTAGTCGTGTTTGTTAACTCCATAGGACCTTTTAGGCATAAACACTGATCGGTAGACGTGTTTCTCTGCCATTGAGAAGTGTGCCATGAAGTTCAATTCGGCGCCTGATAAAAAACATCATATAGATCAGAGATGTCAGCAATTCAAAATTGCAACGAACCTCATAATTTCAGTGTCATGAATGTGGACATTTCAGCTCCCACAGCCAGTGCATTCTGAGGAGTCTCGTACTGCCTCTGAGGCCCCGGTGTTTGTTGCTGCCCTTTGGCATATTAAGTTTCAGATGTGCAAATCTCATGGCCAGCCGTGGCTGCTAGTGGAAATTTCCACTTCTTATTCTGACAGCATCTTGTAAATGCAATGTCGAGGGCTGATCTCATAGAAATCCTGAACCAAGCTTGTGTTTTTGGGCATAGTTTTAATGGAAATTTGACGTTTAGAGACAAAATCCTCTGGAACTACTTTGGCCATTTCAGGATAAAAAAATTGATGAATTCTACTTTTCTCTAAAGGGAGCATTCCTCAGCAGCTGCTTGAAACCAGTTTTCTCACATGAGAAAAATATCCAGACGTTATACATTTGACCATCTAAGTGTCTTGTAATGGTCAAGCCATTATTAATTATGATCACGGAGTAGAGGGGTGCTTAAGATGTTGATGGGTGGATGAGCAGCATGTTCGTTAAGTTTGATTAGGGTCCCTAGGCCTCACCCTGTAGGATGTATGAGTTATGTAATGGCTGAGCAAGGAGAAAGGGAGGGTAATTTAATTGGATTCTAAAGAATTAACCTAAGGGTTGTCTGTTTAAAAGAAAAAAAGGAAGTTCTCTGAGGTTTTGTCCAAACCTCATGTATCTTGTCTCAGTGTTTGAATGGCTGTGTAATGATTTGTATAGGTTCAACTGTTTTGGAGTCTGGAAACGCTGTTACTGGCTAACCTGCAGTGAGGAAATGGCTTACAAAACCCATGGTCCATGTCATGAGACAGGTCAGATGTTCTGCCAAACAAGGACAGTCACACATAAACCTTACCTCCTGTTCAATTTTGGTAAACTAATGACTATTTCCATTCTTAGATAATCAGCAGTCTAGTTGAATGTACTGGTGTATGAAAGAGATGAAAACCTTCTAATGTGTTTTCCTTTGACAAATTGTTACAGCTGCCAAAGTATGTTTAGTCAAAGTTGACTAAACATTTGGTATCGTCTTAGACTTGTGTTTGCTATGGAGCTTATTTTCAGCCAACCAAAGCTCCCGAATCCACTTCAACAATCGCATTGACTTTTTGCTGAGAGACTCAGTTTGATGCTCCAAAGACCTACAAACATGCGTCATCCCTTCACTTAACTCTGTGGAGGTTTTCAATAGAAAAGGAAATTGGCATCATTGTCTCTTGATCTAAACTAGTTTGCATGTTTGGCTGTTTGTCAATCTCAGCTAGAGGAGTGAACTGAATGAAGTTCAGTGACCTTGGAATACAGAGTGGGAGACTATCACTATGCAAGTACTGACCTAATGGTTTCTATCTTACAAATGAGGGAATGTGTTGCAACTCAACAGGGTGGCTTTTACTGTAATGTCCAATGGTTTATAAGTGAAGAGACTCATTGAAAAACTCAAATAAGTACAATTGCCTATGTTCACTTTGTACTGTTTCTGAGAGTGTAGTTTATGTGTATTTAATCAGTTGGTGATGTGCTACTCAATTTTTAGTCTCCTATTGTGTTTATACTTTTACTGAGACTGGGACTTTTGAATGTGGTGACCTAAACATGTCATATAAGACTACTATGGCCCACTGTTGGCGTCATTGCCTTTTCAGTGTCACATTGTTAAGGCTTGAATGAACTCCTCACCCTTTCCCGTACATTTCTCAGGACGTGGTGCACAATGAATTTGAAGAGTGATTCACCCTAGCAGTTATTTCTCACAGTAATGATGTACTGCTGAGCATGGTGTTGTTGCTGGTTGCATAATAGGGTGAAGCCCTGTGAAAGTGTTTGAATGTGAGAGGTACAAAGTTGCAAGATATAATGGGATCGTGAGAACAGATTTAAGTTCATATGGAATCAACTTTTGGGCTATTGTTGGCTGCTGGAGAGCTCCACCGGTCCTCTGCAGATCACCATGGTTTTGAATCTTGTCTAATCAAGTGTCCCATTAATGTGCAATTGGGTGTTTGCCAAGACTACAGCTTGTGACATTGTTTACATTCTTCCACACCATTTCGTGACAAAGTCCTTCAGTACTATGTTTGTTATCTGACTTTACAAGGATTTATATTGCATTGTTTTATGTCCTATCATAGGCTTAGTTAATTCGTGCATTTCCCTTGCAATGGCAGTTTGGCTTTACACCATGTGTGTTCATTTTGTTACTGAGCCCTCTGTTTGGTGATGTGACACCCACAGGTGTTTTTGAGGTATATGGGTTGTTTACAGCAAAGGGGTTGGATTACTATATTGCTTGATGTACCTAAGATCCACGAGGTCAGGGAATCTTGATACTGCATAGGTGTTGCTCAGAGAAGAAAACTTTTTAAGTCCGTCCTCCGGTCTAGACTGCGTTTGCATTGACCAATATATCTGCAATGATATTCGACCTCATCTGTAACTCTCAGCACCTGACTGACCCATATGTCTGTCCCATAACTTTCGATTTATGCGTCTGTGTCGGGTGACATTACAGACCCCCTGTAGCTGCATCGGACATGGGAACTGAGTTATTGCTCAGCATAAAGTTGACCTGTTGACCGCCGTAGGGCCACAGCAGCAATATATAGATTTATTATACATGCGTATATGCTCACTCGGGGATGACCAAGGTTCCGGAAATAAAGTGGGTCATCCACCAACTCCCGGTATGTATATCGATGTGGCCTTGGGGAACACACAAATCTCTGCCCATCTACTTGCAGGTATTAGGGTTGGCCTACTCCTCATGCTAGATATTTTCAGTTGCCCACCGTTATTCCAAGAACCATCTATCAGCAATGTATTGGGATTGCTTTGTTTTGACATATGGTTTAGTCTCCATGTCGTGTCTATACAGGGCAGAAAAACAACATTTCTAAAATTGTTCAAAAGAAAGAGACATTTTTGAATTTGTTGAAGCTAAAATTTACATTTCATTTGATTTGATTATGTACGACAGGAAATATTTGTTCATCCAGCCAAGTCCCAAGGCCTCTCTTTTATTTAATTATCCTTGATGAATGTTTTTCTTTCAGTCTTGGTCCCTAATGTCTCCAGGGGTACTTGTGTGTGTAGAAGGTGTAGATTTGCGCTGCAGTCTCACGGAGAGGATTGTTGTGCTTCTGTAAAGATAGAGAAGGGGTCAGAGACAGAAGACCTTAAGACATGGAGCATGAAAATAATGAACAAGGCCATGGTCCAAATATGTCCATGCAACTGAAAGGACAGATGTGATAGATCTATGCAAGCATGTTCTACTCTTAAGCTTGATAGTTTTTTTCTTTAAAATGGCACAAGTCGGTTTTTAAACTAGCCCGGGAAAACTTTGAGGTAAATGTTGTAAATAATGACTAGTTTTGGTCACTGTTCAGCAGCAGTTTGGTTTTTTTCCTCATGTAGTTGGGCCTTAATTATTTACTCTGTTTGTCACCTTGTTGCGCACATGTTGTAGTTATTCAAAGTACATGAATTGACAGAAGTCTGTCAGATTACTTAACAAGTGGAGACTGTCAGTGTGTTGGTTTCATGTGTCAGGGCCCCTTTTGTAAGTTGATGAGAGACACATTTAGCTCCGCATTTAGCAGAGGGAGGGTGTGTGGGCTGCGTTTGGAGGAAAGACACAGGTCTGATTTTAATATGGAGCCTTGGAATGAGAGAAAAATGATGTAACTGCCTGGTTTACGATGGCATCACATCATGATTTGAATCGGCTATGTCCTCACTTCATGAGAGCTGCTGAATACAGTTTTTACGGCAGTCATCTGTTATTCGACGTTTTAATGACACCGTTCCATTATCCCATAGAAAAGTACACTTGACAAAAGTATTATCTTAAGCCCACAGTCATGTGTCTGGTCTTCTGACTGTTTCTTTTGGCTCCAACACCAGTGATATTTACATTGTGTACATTGACACTGTGCACTATTTGAACAGCTCTGAGCCATTTTGTGGCCCTTTGCCGTCAGAATATTGTCCTTTTCAAGTTTAACAGTGCTTCTGTCTGTCCTGTGACTGCTGTGTGTAGAGATTTAAAAAAATAATAAATAGACCTACGTATGTGGAAATACTGATGTCAAAGTGAGACACTTCTAAAACATATGGTGGAAACTTCAAATCGCAGATCCTGTCATCCCTAGTGTCTGATATCATGAACCAGCTGTTTTCCCGAGGAGATTTATCTTTGCATACCTAGAGAGAAGCAAGTATATCCAAATTGCCAAATGAGTCAACATGGAGACGCCTGTCATGTCAGCTGGAGAAATGTTATATTAAGGCTTCTGAGGGAAATGTTCAGAGAGTGTCCTGTTCACCGTCGCAAGACACCTCCCTTATATAACCCAGGGCAAGGTTTTGGGTCACTGTGATACATGCATGATGCAATCATGAGCAGGAGGGGATTGTGGCCATAGTCAGTCCCACAAAAACTTTCCACTATCCAGCAGAATGAGGAGCAGTTAAGCCCTCGGTGTTTGGGAATGGGAGGAGCGCAGAGAGGATTTCAAAATCTCACCGTTTTTCTGCTCTTTAGGCGCGGCACAAAAAATGAGTCACAGGAGTGAAACAATATTTGCTTGTTTTATCGACAACTCCTGAATAAATATTCAGCTTTTTCTTTTTTTATGCAATAATGAACGTGTAGCATTTTGTGCACGCGCTCACCTGTTCGCTCGTGAATGAAGCAGCTGTTATTTTGCAACTCACTAGTTCGTCACAGTGAATAAAACCTCTTATTTATCACTAGTGTCAGCCAGTAACGGGTTCACCCTCCGCTCACTAAAGCCTGATTTACAGTTGCATGTTGCTCCTACAACATAGTTGTCTCCAATCTCTACATAGCGATGTGTTCTACATTGATCCCTACAGCGTACGGTGACATGTACCATTGAGAAACTGGACGATGCATCACGGTTTTGATGGTCGGTTGAGTGGCCTGCTGCCTCCTCTTTTTGGGAGTGTTTGTGTTGCAGTAACCTTTAGAAAAAAGACATTTTAAGATATTCATCATCTCAGGGTGGAAACAAAACATGACGGCAAAGGAAGAGATTTGTCATTGGAGACTTTCTGAAGACTGTAGTAAACAGGGCTGCCGTTGCTGCTACACCAATGCCCAACCACAAATACGCAAACTGTTGACCGTAGTTGAGAAGCGGCACAGTGCTTTGCGCCACCATAGAATAAGGGTGGTCATCTACGCTGGTCCCCGTCAAAACCTTTACTATGGAGAGTACAATTTACTAACTCATTCCGACCTATTTGTGAGATCTTTTCTTTTAGTCTGTGCACCTCTTACTCAGAGGTATTAAGTAAACACAAAAAGGAAACCAAACTGAAACATGTTGTAATGTTGGAAGTAAATCTTGAGCAAGGAACTAAGTCACCATTGCTCGTTGACTCTGTTCGATGCACTCTTTTCACATATTTCTCTTGTCTACAGAGTCTGTTGACGTTTGAGGAGGCGCTAATGAGGTGTTTTGTCATCTGTCTCCCTCCCTCCAGAATATCCATGAGCTCCGATTTTCCACACTACAGTTTCAGGATGCCAAATATAGGGTTCCAGAACCTTCCCCTTAATATCTACATTGTGGTGTTTGGGACAGCCATCTTTGTCTTCATCCTCAGCCTCCTCTTCTGCTGCTACCTGATAAGGTAACGTCCTTGGATTCAGTTATGTTTTCACTGTGAATGATGCTGCTGTGTTGTTTGTTTAGCGAAAAAGTGTCGCACAGGTTTTATCAGTAGAACAACATTAACCTTTTAAGTACGTTTTTTGGATCATCGAACCCTAACCCAACTGGAGCTTTGTGGCTCCTTCTTCCAGCAGGTTGTCAGCACTCAGGCTTATGTGATACTTGATAATGCTAATGAGAGGTGAATGTTGATTCTCACACACACAGTCATTACGCAACAACTCTCATAACGTGACCTGATACATTTACATCTGGGGTCACCTTGAATCATGCATCCTTCATTCAGATGGGGTCTTATGAGCTAAGTCACTGGCAGCAGTAGCTTTACCCCAGGGAATGTATGAACAGGGTGCACCAACAAATCTGTTTCTTTGCTAAATGGTCGTAGCAGTGAGGATTGATACTATACAAGCAAACGTGAATTGTAATTTGACATTTCTAAATATAGAGTATTTTCTATACAATCTCCTATATTGTCCCTATGGGTTTTTGCTGAGTCCGAATTAAAAGGTATTTCTTTTTTTTTCTTGAAGAAATGTGTTTTACTGTGTTGGTTCTCTTTACTGTTCTTTCACCAAAGGGCTTATTGTTGCAACAGCACAGTGTGGAGATGGGAGCCACTGTACATTTCCAAGCTACTTGTTTACATTATCACGGTCATGGCACTTGGTGCCAAAGAAGCAAGTTGGAATACTCTTTAATGCCATCGCCATATTTTCATAATGATTATGATATTCATTGAATTTGGATGTTTTTTTAATCTGTTTGTTATCATTTATAATCATTTTGTTTCATGCAGCAAGCCCCATTTAATCCAATTATAACTTCCCCCGTTCCTTCTAACTAGCTTGGATGCAGTTCCGTGGTTCAGCACTTCATAGACAATATTGCCAATTTATTAAAGGCAGAGGAAGTGGGGCAGTTTTGCTCCACAAAAGGCGCCTAAAGATGCAGTCTCCCAAAGGAATATGCCCAAATCACATTTACCATGAGCTCTCGCTGATTATTGGTTGATTGAAACTTCTTCAGTCACTTGAAGGTTTTTCAGTCAACTCTGATTCATGGTTGGATGTCATGGTTGGTCTCATGTAGCCTCCGTGTGGATGCGACATGAGACCGTAGATCAGTTTAAAACATTATATTATCTTTTTCCAAGGTTGGGTGATTGAAGGGACCGCAGACTAAACACATTAGAGTTGACGTGTGACGTGTTGTTATGTTTACAAAAACATACCTTAACATACGGGTTGTCTCAGTGAAGATGCTCACGGGGGAAAACCACCCCTGTCAGTGAGTTTACAGGCCACACACACTCATACACACACACACACACATACACCTCTATATTTGAAATATGCAGTTCAGCAGGTGGGAGAAGTGAAGGAGCCCGTCTGACAAGGGCGCACAGACAATGACCTTAAGCCATTTCAATTTGCATTTTAAAGGCATGCAGAGCAGCTGCTGAAATGCGAGTCAACAAGATAGTCAGGGTTAGTTTCCATTTTGTCTGTGTTTACAAACGAGACCAAACACTTAAAGGGCCACGATGGGAACAGCAACAGCTGTGTACAGAGGCAGCGTCGACCTGGTTCCAGCCTGCACAGTGAGCGAGAGAGGCATATGTTTGCGGACTCACCTATGGATCTGTTATCCACTGTTATTAGTGTATCAGAGCGCAGCTAGCTACAGATAGTTAGCTCAAGATGACACTACTTTGCAATTACATCTCACCGCATTCTTATTTAGGAAAAGTCAGGGAATGTCTCCTTTTTGTAGCCCTTGTATCAGTGTATTCACTGACTGGTATTTAAAGGTGAGTACAAAAAAAAAAAAAAAAAAAATAAGGTTTCCTGATCCACCCCTAGGAATGATGCCTAGTTGGCTGACTCCTTCATTTTAGGAGAACGGAGGGCAGCTTCATCGTTGACTGGGCTCCTCTGCTCACCTACTTTAAACGATGGGCCATTTACCAACACCTCAACCCCCCTCTCACCTTTGTCCCCTAGTTACCCTTGGGAGTCTCTGCACCTTTACCTGCTGACCTCTTTCCAAATGTCAGTTTTTCTCCTAGACTGTGCTGCTTGTTTTACAGATCCCTCTCACTCTGCTGCGAGAGGTTAAGGTTACTTGTTATGGAGGTAAATCTTACAAACCTATGAATTTCTTTAATCTCTCGCTCTCGTTCTCCCCCTCCCTCCCTTCCTTCCTTTTCCTCCCTCCATGTTTTATCCTCCTCATCTGTCATCTCCTCCTGTTCTTCTCCCCATTCATCTTTCTCTGTTCTTTTACAACAGCCGTGTTTATGAAGAACTAGATGTTATCTATAAACTCTGGTTGTACTTGTTTTGAAGTTGTGTGCCATAAAGAAATGACAGTAATGGTCTTTTAAACTCTCACTGTATGTGTTTTGTGCAACATTATGAGTTGATGTTTTACTCCTTAAATCCAGTGTTTGTTTTGACATGAAATCAAGCCAGTAATGCAATCCCTGAATGACACCTAGTTAATGTATAACTTACTTTTGCATGACCAAGTAAACATTTAACTATGTTAGTCAAAGTCTGAGTTTACTGTTATATTTTGTCTTTAATCTTTAGTTTGTTAATCCAGTCAGTAATTAACCAGTCATTAGTTTATTAGTTATCAGAACAACACATTTTCTTATCCCAATCTGTTTATCTGTTTCTGAGATGCAACGAAAAACGGAGGATGCAAGTGCACCTCAGCTTTTATAGGAAGGGATTGGGCCCCACCTCCAACACCATATCGAGGGCTTATATACATCCATGCGCCAGACCCTCTTTGTAGATTGATGTCCCTGTGTTTCTTTATGGACAAACACTGGCTCCAGAGATGGTTCTGTTATACTTTAAAGATACCTTGAGGCCATTATACGTTCATGGAAACACCAGTGGGAGCATTTATGGCCAATTGTATTCACTTGATTGCAATATTCTAAAAGTCCTGCGCACTGAATCACCCATTTAAAGTCCATGTGGCACCATGATACTAGACTGGTGTCTATAAGGCAAGTATTTATTAGTAGATGACATCAAAGTGTATTATTCCTCTCTGTCTCTTTTTCCCAGGATATTTGGATAGATTTTCTTTTGTGCTGTTGTCAGCTCGGAGACGATCACCGGCTAATCAAAAAGATGTTTTGTCTTTTGCTTTCCCCAGGTTACGGCACCAGGCGCACAAAGAGCTATATGCATACAAACAAGTAAGTAACTCCAGCGACACACTCACTCAGAAATCACCAGTACAGTGTGACGGCCTCTGAACCGGAGCTTCATCTCATAGAATTTCTGTTTTTGAGAATTTCATGTGAAGATTCCACTCGGTCCTGAAGTGTCCATTCATCCAGTGCACTATTTCATTCGCGGAGCCTTCAGGCAGTTGTCGGTGCAAAGAGGGGTTATGCCGCTTAATGGATTTAAGGGGGTATTTGGCAAGCATTTCTGTTCATACCAAATACTCTCAATTGCACTTGAGCTGACGGAAATCAAGGAGCTCTTCTGGAAAAGTCCGGTTCATGGGTCACTGAGGGTGTCTCAGCCCCGGGGGGTGTTGCAGTACTCAGGGATCTAGCCTGAAGTCAGGGAGTGACAGATGACTATCGTATCCTGCTTTTATGTAATACCAGCATGCTCAGTCACCCGGGCATGCCAGTTATTCATGTGTGCTGACACACACACACACACACACACACACACACACACACACACACACACTGGAATGATAGATGCTTGAGTCGCCATCAACTGTTATAAGTTCAGTATTATTTGTCACTGTGTATCAATTTACCTGCCAGCTAAAAAAAAAAACATAAACTCCTCTCAGCCTGTTACATAAGACCATCAGGCTTGTGTGGTGCTTACATACATACACACACACACACACACACACACACACAGTGTGGCAGGTATGTTCATGTAGAATCTAATCTCGTTCTGTGGTCGATTCCTCATCATGCTCTTGTTCTATCCGTTCGTGGCTGATCTGTCTAATCTAGTCTATCATGATCCTTCGCAGGTCATTCAGAAGGAAAAAGTCAAAGAGCCAAACTTGCATGAGGTAAGCACTCATCTCCTCTCTTCACTCATAATCAGCTGATGATGCTTAAATTGTAAGAACCGGCCCCTGTGACACACGGTGTATGTTTGTGTGGGCGGAACATAATGTAATACAGCCAGACAAGAACACACTGTGCTGTTATGTCACCTAATTTTGGGGTAACCGGTCACATGCTACTTAATTGAAAAAAAGCTTCCGCCCTAATGTTCCATAGACTTCCTGTATGTCATCCTGTCTTGGCTGTGTAATAACAAAAAGACCCATAATGAGCCTTTGGATAATTTGATTCTGCCCCCGAGCCTCTGAAGGAGCAGTGAATGCACAGTGACCATGGTAAAAAAAAAAAAAGGTTTGTTTTGATGACTGAACATTTTAAGACGCCTGGTAATCTATCACCTATCTGTGCAGCTCAATGTTATTCTGTTTTCCGCTCTTATTTTTTTGTTTTTTTTACGGCCTTTATCTTGTTTTCGTCAGAGTGAGGACATTCACATTATCTGTCATTTAACATTGAGCACATTCGCCTTGACAGGATGTCATGTGAAAATTAGCATCTTGTGGTTAAGTCACAAGTGTCCTTCCTAGTGCTTCTGTTACCGTTACGTAAGATACGTGTGTGTGTGTGTGTGTGTGTGTGTGTGTGCGTTTGCGTGTGTGTGTGTGTGTGTGTGTGTGTGTGTGTGTGTGTGTGTGTGTGTGTGTGTGTGTGTGTGTGTGTGTGTGTGTGTGTGTGTGTGCCAACTCAGCCTGGTTGGAAAATTACAAGCAGCAAACAGCGTGCGAGGCATCAGGGTAGGCTCCATGGTGGCAAAGTGGTCACATCCTATCCACTTCACACCGCTGTGCCAATGACATGACATTGGTGGCATCTTAATGCGCTTTTTGGCAAAGGGTGAACCGCGGTTTATATTCGGCGCCGTCAACATCCCTGAGTCCCCCTCCGGCATAGTTTCATGTTATTTGTAACCGAGTGATGGCAACAGAGGGTGTCATGTGAGTGAAGATGGTTTGAGAATAACCAGGCTGTGTTTTGTTGAGAGACAATGGCACACAAGCACCAGGATGGACACATGACCCAGTTTAGAAGAACTCCCACACCAAAGCCCACTCACGTCAGAGCCGCACACATTCAGCGTTTCACAGGAGTGTGTGGGACGGGAGTGAAACGGGATCAGTTCACTCCTCAAGTCAAGTCATGGTCAAGTTTGAGAGGCGTAAGCGAAGACGTCCAGAGTTATGAGATCATTGCTCTTTTTTTTGTTTGAGTTTGACCCCCTGCTTTCCTTTTTATGTCTTTGACTCGCCCGCGGCCTTCATGTGAAGAATTCTCGTCATTCAACATGACGTTGTCCTATTAAGTAACCGCGATGTGTCATTGTTCATATTGTTCACCAGGGAAGAAACCCATGGCACAACAACTCTAACATTGCCTTTGTTTTCAGTCTCGGTTTACAAATGTGTAAACAGTCGACACGTGTAACACATCCTTTAACTCCTGAGCCTCGCAACATACAGGAAATACTGGTGTTTACAGAACGACGGCAACACGCCACTGCTGGTGACGTGGCCCCAGGCCAGCACACATCTATTTTGGTTTACTCTGGTGATTGAATTTCAATTTGTGTCCTTATTTCTGAGCCAAGGGCTCATTATTTAATCAGTTACTTTATATCAAGTTAAGCTGTTCATCAAATTCTAATTATATTAGTTTGTCTGTGTGTCTGTGCATTTTATATTTTATTCGTCGATGTATTAATCACAGTGTCATGGTGTCGTGTTTGTGTCGGCTATTGCTCTTTGGTCACTCTAGTTGTTTTTGAACACAATCTCTCAGGAACGCATGGAGGGAAATTCTTCAAATTTTGTCCGAGCTTTAAATGAGACTCGGGGATGAAGTGATCAGATTTGAGTGGCTGCAGGTCAAAGATCAAAGTTACCTGACCTCATGAAACGTGTTTCTGGTTTTGTCAGCGTAGACTCTCAAGAGAACACTTTCAGAAATGGCAGAAATGTTCACTCAGACTGAAACCGAGTTTGTTGGTAGTCGCAGGTCAAAGGTCGGGATCATGGTAATCCCTGTTTTTTCTTTCACGCTAGTTAAGTACAAATGTGTGAAAGATCTATTTGTCTCTGGGGACATGAATTTGAATTTGTGTCCACTAGAAAATGTTTCAGTCTCTCTCGGATGTTTAGGAAACGCTGTGGTACCTTCCCACTGTCCACCTTTCCAATTCCTGTCATCACTCAGCCTGAAACGCTGCTGATGCTGAATGCTCGAATGCTGAAATGGTGTTTTCTTTGACAAAGAGTGGCCCCTCCAACACACAGCTTTTGGATTTTAAACACAAAGATCTCTGACACAGAACAGCCATCAAATCCCCTTCAGGATTCAAACACATGGAATGACACGATGACCTCTTTAAGTGAGTAAGTGGGGCGGCAGTGGCTCAGTGGTTATAGCAGTTTTCTTTGAAGGCAAAGGTCACTGGTTCAAATCCCACCTGAACCCTGCTGCAGTGTCACTGGCACTGGCCACTGATACCCCCAATGATATAGATACCCCGTGACCCAGATTATGGGATAATCGGTTGAAAATGACATGACAAGTAACTAAGTTATGTTGTTGAGATGGACAATATCTGATTTGCATGAAATAGCAACACATTCATCTTAAAAACCAAAGGTCAACATTTTCACTTTGATCTCGTTTGTGGTCTGGTAATAAGTTTCCTCAGTATTAAGCCCCATGTTCTTTATGCAGAGTCTTTAACCCGAGTTTATTGGATTCATCGATTTAAGCGAGGGGCATGGAGTTTAAGTCAGAAGTTGGCAGAGAGTGAACCATTAGTGTGACATCACCCACAAAGGCAGTGAAAAGAAGAAAAACACAGCCATTCAGCAATAAAGGCAGCAAAGCAGACGACTTTACAGAGGATGGCTCTGTGTCCAGGACAGAAAGCGAGGAGCCGGCATGCTGCTCTTTTCTCCCTCACTTGTCCGTCCACTCCCCCTGAATGAGAGTTGAGATGAGGGAAAATCTGTGTGGCTAAGAGGAGGTGTTGTTGTTGCCGGGTTAGATAAGACAAAGGACTGTTGGAGACACTGTCCTGAAACTGTTGTTGTGCTCATTGTGAGGGTGTAGCCGATGGGATGGTGTTGGACAGTGATTCTCAACTGGAGGGTCGCGACCCAAAAGTGGGTTTTCAGTGAGTCTTTGACTGGGAAAAAAGTTGCATGCTTTTATTTTGAGGATGTTTTTTGGGTCTTTTCGCACACCTGAACAGTAGGTGGCGGTAATGCCCTGTAATGCTAGTCGATAGGAGAAAACCCAGGATGTTCTATCTATTTGGGTCACGGCTCATTATCAAGGGATGATGATGGGTCCTGAACCCAGACATGCTGAGAATCACTGGCGTAGGATGTATTTAAAGGTGATTTGGGCTCTTTCTTTAGGTCTTAGTCGATACTCAGTTATTTGATATGTGAATTATGAAGCTGATTCATCGAGTTATTTGAAAGATATCGCAGTATTCCCACTGGCTTTTAAAAAATGTATTTAAATGTCCATTGTCTTCATTACAGTGAAGTAGCTTACATGATTGTTTCTATCACTTCTACCCATAAGTATACTGACTGCATCACTTACTCCTCTGGGTGTTGTCACCAAGTTTTTGCACATTTTTGCCGGTTGTTTTCTCGGCCGTCGCTATTTGGATAATTTGAGACGGTGCGCTGACACAAAGTCACAAAGTAGCCAACATGTTTCAGCTGTCGTCTGAAACGACCTCTCACCCCTTGTGTCTTTTTCAGATATGTGCAGTGTGTTTGGAGGAGTTCAAACAGAAAGATGAGCTGGGGATCTGTCCATGCAAACATGCCTTTCATAGGAAGTAAGTATCAGGTGTTGGTGACAATTGTGTACATGCAAACATACGCACTAAGAGAATCCCTTCAATAAATGAAATAGTCTCAGTATATATATATATATTTTGTTATTGTTATTTTATTTTTCTTCTTTTTTTTCGGTCATATAAAACTGATGTTTGCGTGTATGACACACAGGACATGAGCGACAGTTAGAGCCAACTTCGTCACACACCTCCCCCCCCGTGTCCCAACCATGTGGACTGACTTGTTTATATCAGCATGACACCTCCTTTGGCCTACTTTCCTTTCCCCCAGTTGTTGGAGTGGTCACTGCTCAATAGCTCCTCTATACAACCATTCCTTTGAGTGCATCTGCATCTGTGTGTGTGTCTGTACAAGTAAAACCATGTCGTGAGGCACAGATGTTCAAAAACAAACCATTAAGCTTGTAAATCGGGCAGTGAAGAGCAGGGTGTCATCACGTACTCACAAACAGGAAACAGTGCATTAGTGGCAGGAACAGAATGCATAAGTGTTGCCTGTTACTGACACACACACATTTGCCTTTAAGAATCCTCACCCTAGTTTCACGGCAGCTACGTTACAGAGAGTGTGGATGTGTGGCCACAGTTTTTCTGTCTGACCCCTGACTGAGCTGCAGCATTACCTAACTGGCTTGACCTGAACCTGTCACAAATCCTGTTTCTTGTTTTTGGGTCTGAACATGATTAGAACTCAAGGTTTTATCCTCTGGTACAAAAAAAATCAAGTCAACAGCCCAGCAAATGTGACTGAAATGGAATATTGTTGTTTTTCCAAAATATTTTACGAATGCTGCCCAATCTGACAGGTCCTGATTTGTCCCACAGGCAAATTCGTCGGCGTATGTATAAAGTTCTAACTATTATTTGCATCTATGCAAAATGCCTCTATAGTCTTCGGATTGGCTCTTATTAATCATCAATGTTGAATTAGCGAATGTTAAATGAGTGAGTCCTCGCTGAAAGTAAAGTACAACGAAACTATAGCAACTTTTACAAACGATTCAAACTTTGGACGAATTTCAAAACTGAAAATGTATTTTCGTGAAAGCGTGTTTCTCGGTAGTGGGGCCATTGTTTATTGCAAGGATTAAGATATGATGGCCGTGTATTGAGCATCTCAGTATTTATTTTTAGGCCTCACCTGCTTCAGCCTTGTGTCTGTCAGGGATTGCAGCTCCTCACAGAGTCTGTGGTCAGACAGGATTCTTGGCATCTCCACTGGATTCTCCTAATAACACACAGTCAAAACATGTAGAGTTGCAGTGTTGTCATCGTAGATCGCATAAAGCAGTGTGATATTATCATGTAATATCCATTTAAATTGAAAAACACTGACTTTTCCCCCCCCGAACCACCCTTCTGCTTATCTCAGGTGCCTCATTAAATGGTTGGAGGTGAGGAAAGTGTGCCCCCTGTGCAACATGCCGGTATTGCAGCTCGCCCAGCAGGCCGGCATCACGGACGTGGCCGTGCCCATACAGCAGCCTCTGCCCGGCATCGAGAACCTGGTGTAGCGGTGATGAACCCGGTCACACGGACACGCCACAGACACACAAAACGTACACACCACCACTCATACTCACCTGCACAGGTACACTTTCATACGAGGCGGCACACCAGGCCAGAGGAACCGGAGTCACCGCGCAGACACACGACAAACACAAACGGTGAGGCAGCGGCCGCGGTCGCCTCTGTCGTCATTGCATGGGTTGACCGAAAGGACTTCCTGTGGTCAGCTCTGACTGCAGCCTGACCGACACCGGCTCCGCGGACACTGAAGAAGAGCTGATCCGTAGAAGAGGCCATGATGTGGTCGGTGACTATTTTTTTTTTCTTTTCTTTTTTTTTTTCACAACCAAAGCACTTTTCTGGGAACACCAGCTAAAGACCTGGATGAAGAAAAAACAACAACAAACAAAAACAAAGCCAAGAACTACACAACGCTAAAATGATAAATATTTGTTTTGTTTTCTTCTTTTTTTTTCTTTTTACAAGCACTTTAAAAGAAGTCAAAACCTAATTGCTTGTGATCATAGTAGCAAGGTCATGTATTTTTTTTTTTGTATCGCATCATATAACTATTATTTCCGCACACACGGCTTTTCATTTTAAAACAGAACCTCTTGAGAAGTATACGTTTATCTCAAAGGGACAACAAGGCTTGACGTCAGGAGGTCAGATGGTTTCTGCTCCGGCTGTTCCACACACGCGTGAGAAAATAACCTCGAGACTTGACGTCCGACTAAATGTGAACGATGGTTTGAGAGGCGGGATTTTACAAACACTAACTCACTTTAAGTGAAGCCTACAGTCCACAGACTGAACCTCCTCCTCACCTGCCCGTCGCTCAGAACAGTGTCCCCTGTTGTGATGTTATCACACTGCCGTTAAACAACAGTGAGGCAGTGAACACACTTTCACTTCACTAAACCAATTTACCGTGAAAATAGCCTGTCCGCGGAGACTCGCGCAACTGAGAAGCTCTCGGAGGGGAAACCCCAACTTACGTAACTGTGATTTACTGAAGCAGTATTCATGTGAAGAGGCTGGTGCTTTGCGCGAACAGAACAAACGCCAGTAACGAGGCGATGGTTGTTTTGCTCTGCTGCTGCTGCGTCGCTTTGTTTCTACTGAAGCAGAACCGCGAGAATGTTACATATGTACACTCTTAAAGGTGCAGTGTGTAAAGGTTTGTTGAGGTTATTTCCATATCGCTCGGCAGCAAACTGACAATATGATGTTGTCGTGAGTGTAGAACCATCAGAAGGTGCCAATCATTGGTGAAGGAGCCCTTTACTTTCACAGCAGTCGTGAGCTCTCTCCGTGAAGGCCCCCGTGTTTTTACCGCAGCCCAGATTGGACAGACGAACCAGCCTCTTTAAGTTTTAATGAAGGCGTATTCATCTTCAACACGCATATCCTACACACTGTACCTTTAAAGTAAGAATAGAAAAATAATTCATATTTACTGACACTACATGTTAGGAAGACATCCGAAGGAAAACAGTTGTCTTTTCTTTTCTTTTTCTTTTTTAAATCTTTGCTTCCACCCTTGACTTGAGGTATTCTATTTATTTTCTTTTTTATAATTTATTATAATTTCTTGGTACAGCTGAACTAAGTTGAATGAGTTGACACACTTTGTTGCAAGTGCTTCTGACAGCATATCATCACCTTTTTGCTTGAGACACACACACACACACACACACACACGGGAGGGGTCTAAACACCCCCACCCATATCCCACCTGCTAGAGAGTCAGTGGTCAGCAGGTTGTAATAAAGCAGCATTTTTTTATTCTCTCTCACACTAACACACACACACACACACTCACACAACCACACGTGCACACACGCGCGCGCGCACGGTAGTGTAGCTCTTTTGGCTGCAGTATTCCGGTGCTTTCGCCCCCTCGCTCTCTGTAACGTACAGAGAAGCGCATTGTGTTGTGTCACACACACACTACATTAACATAGAGCCCTGCTTTTGTGCACATGCTGTTGTCCTCGATTCTTTCTTTTTTTTGTGAATGTGCTTTGAGGGAAACGTGCTGACGTGAAACGAGGGCTTTAAAACAAAGCTGTGCCTCACAGCGATGAACCTAAGAAGAGTTGGAGATGATCATTTACTGGATACATGATAATCACATAGTTTTTAAAGGCACAATCAGCGATCCGGGTGTAAATGAGACCAATTGTTTTAACTCAAAATATTTTGGAGTGTGTTCTGGTGCCGTTGTTACCGAAATGAACAACTAAACACACGTAAACTTGCAATTGACCAAAATAGAACGAACTTCCCCAAAGGGGGAAGAGGCAGAACAGTCCCCTCGTGTATAAATTGATATTTATAATTACATAATGTCATATGTCGTAACAATTTATTTTAATCAAGATCCGTCAATTCTTCTTCAAAAAAATGAAACGTTCATCTGGATCCACAACAACACTGAGTAAAAGTGAAACGATGCAAGTGAAGTTAGCATGCTAAGCTAATTTGCGCCCAGCTGAAGCATCTGAAATCAGTTGGATTCCAGTTCACCAGGTCACAGTCAGATTCAGCTCCTGTCGTGAACTGATTCCCTCTTGATATTTGGAACTCAGTTACAATTCGAAGATTCCCTCGTCTCAAAGTCAGTGACTTTTTTTTTTTAATGGCCTGAAATAAGGTCTGTGTTTAACACAAGCCAACTACATGTTGTGTAATACACATAAAGGACATTAGTAGATAACCCTCTTATGAACAATGTTGCTTTTTAAGGTGCTTGAAAAAACAAAAGGAGTCCACACCAGTTATACTGCCGTTTTCTGTGGTGGTGACGATGAACTAACCTTTAACATTCAAAGTCGACATTTATGCTTTAAAACCATCAACGTGGTTTCAGTTTGAGAAAATGACATCACTGAGCAACCGTGTGTGCGTGAATAACCTACATTTGTCTTGCAGTGTAAAAATCTCATTGACTTTTTTTTACTGAGGGAACCAGTTCAACACTGTCACTCCCATATCTGAATATTTGGAACCTCTGATTTACACTGTAAAAAAAAAAAAATCCTGATTGTGTCTTAAATGTGATCAGAAGTAATTCTCCAACTTCAAACACTGCTACTGTATGGTCAGAGCTTTGCAGGTTTCCAACACATGAGCAATCCCTCGTGTGACGGCGTGCTTGTCTCACCTCTGTGGTCTAAATGTCCGTCTGTGGCTGACGCCACTGACCCTTGTGGCAGGGTCAGAGTTCACGGGGGGAGGGGGGGGGGAGTGAAGATATGAAGTGTTTGTGTCAGTGTGCCCACAGAGATCCTCACGATTCGCTTCACCACCACCGCTGATGAGAAAATTCGAAATATAACAACTCACGTTGGCCTTATTTGAATAAAAGCAGCCTCGATTACAAAATCAGAGAGCAGGGACTGTGAGAATTGGCCGTTTGTCGACCGCTGGAACGTTGGTGGTTCGACGTCGAACAAAATAAACGCCCTCTGTCGCACGTGGCGTTTTATTCGGTAACTTCCGGCTTCTTCGTCTGCGGATCGCGACGAGGCTGCGACTGTTGTCGAAGATACTCTGTATCACGGTCAATGTTACACAGCGAGAGTTCTTCTGCATTATTCCGCAAAAGTGTGAATCAATCCGCCACTGTCCCCCGAAAAACGACCACATCACTCTTAGCTAAGTCTTACGGCCGCGCTGTCTTGGAATGTACGGTTTGGTCAGAGAAGGAAAAAGGAACGAAGAGCAGATCCGATGTGAACGCATGCCACTCCGCCGAGCTATGGAGTCGCCACTGATATCACCTTTGTTAGATGTGTGTAGACGGTTGTGTCCGTAGTTGTGTGTTTGTACACGAGGCGCAAGGGAAGTTGCTCCTTCAGTCGAACTAAATGGCAGCTACACCTCCTGCCGTTTGGCCGATCTTACGTGTTGTGTTTTGATTGTAAAACACTTTCTTTTCTTTTTTTTTCAGCCTTTCCACTTGTGCTCTCCCCGTCCCCCCCCCCCCCTTCGTGCCGTCCGTCCTGATCCCAGTGTTACGAACAAAAACAAAGTGCCAACTCTAAACCCAACGCTGTCAATCAAAGTCCGAGCCAATGAAAGAGAAGGGCCAGTGTTTTGTTTTTAAAGAGACAAACAGCAGAGTCTTTCCAGTTACAGCCAAAAAAAATTTTTTAAGGAAACTGAGCCACTTGTGTGAATATAACCATGATTGGCTTCCCACCAGTGAATAAAGGTTCAGTGTGTATGATTTAATGGCATCTAGTGGTGTTAGTTAAATTGCAACTAACTGGATATTCTTCACCTCACGTCTTAGTGTTGAGGAGATTATATGGTGACGTGTCAAAAAATAGGACATGCACTGAGCTTTAAAGCAAAAAACTAGTGGCTAAATGAAGGTACTGAAAAGAAAAAAAAGAATATTTTATTACAATTCGTCTGAGAGATTCCCATTAATTCTACACACTGTGCCATTGCTGGCTCTGACTCCATTAAATAATTCATAATGCAACAATCATGTGGCTTCCCATCAGACAGATTACTGAGAGTAACTGCCTGGTAGCAAAGATCTATAGGATCATCAGTTCACGGAGCTCGATGACAGAAAAGCAGAATCAATGAAAATACTGAATATTTGTACATTGTACTTCCATTAACCCGACGTCATCAGTGTTTCTGTTACTGCCTCCCTGAAGTGAACTGTCTCGTTTGTACAGTCGTGTTATTTATTCCTCTGTTACTCTCAACTCACAAATACAACACCCCACACACACACACACACACACACACACGCACACTTCACCAGTGTACCCGGACTACACCCCCCTCCCCACCCTCCTCTTCCTTTCCCTTGTTATTGTTAACACTGATTATGTTTGTGGACTCTCACAGACATTGTTTGTAAAACTAAAAATTCTGCAGCAGAATATTTTTGGAGACAATTGCTGTACAGTATTTGTATGCTCTATTTTTGTATATTGCTTTTTTGGAGGAAATAATATGCATTTTTTTCTTTTCCCGTTTTTTTTTCTTTTGCTAATTTCATGTTTATTCATTTTAGGAAAAATGTTGCATGTGACTGACTTGAAATGTAAATAAAATTTCCAAGTTTTGGGAAGATCTGAGTTGGGTTGTTTTTTTTTTATTTTTGGTGTGTTTACAATGTGTAAAGTTAACAGTTTAAAGTTGTAAACTTCACTTGACTCAAAAGTTGATTAGGATTATTGTAATTACTAGTATGTTTAGATATAAAAGACTGGTCTACTCTCTAATACTTAATTATGTACAAAGAAAGCTTGAAGGGGCAGAAAATGCCTGCGCCTTTAAAGATAAGCTCATGTCGCCACCTGCTGGCTGAGAGTCATTAATACCACCACCCCATGATAACAGCTGGAACAGGGACCGTGTGTGTAAATAAATGCACATATGTATGTCAAACTTTGTAATAGGCCATATCTGTATTTAATCGTGCTGCCCACATTACCCACAATGCACTGGGACAGCTGCCATCTTTGATTAGTTTCAGACCAGCTTTTAGAAACAGGATCAAAACCTTCAGTATCTTTGGCTGGACAAAATAATTGTCATCCATGTGACAAGATTCCTGAATGTTGTGTGAGTTCTAATCTATTAAGCTCGAAGGTAAACGTTTCCACATGACCTCTACGAGAGCAGAGATGAAATTAGTTTGTACAGAAAAACGACCAAACACAGTCCTTCAAAAGAAGAGTATGTTGTTAAAACTATTAAAGGTCTTCCGTGCTATGAAATAAATGTTTTTATATTCTAACATGACAATAAGATAAAAGTATGTTTGTGAAGCCCACTAACTTATAATTCCATGTATGCAAACAAAACAAACCTGCAGCTCATCCAAGTCTGATGGATTCAAGTTGTTGTGATTAGAAATTTAGATTCTGTGAAAATAAATCACTGCGTTTATGTTTCCTAATATAACTCTATTTACTTCTGAATAACACTACAAACAAAACTAAACCTCAGTGTAGCTCTCAAAGGAGGCCGCCATCTTGTACCACCACGTTTTTACAGTAGCCCAGAATGGACATACTAAACACCTTGTGAGTGTTAATGCTAACTGAAGACCACCACAGAATCTTCAAGATGCATAAAAGGGAATAATCCTAGTGAGGCGGATTAAGCTGCAATACCTAATCAAATCACTAGATGGCACTACAGACTCCAATGTTAAATGTAATAAATAAATAAAGCTGTATGGATTTTACACATGCTCATGAATATCGGTCCCTTAAACTTGCCTGAATCTTCTCATCTCAACAGGTGCGGATCAGGGGGTGGCCCCGGCCCCTCCACCATCTCCACCACCACCACCACCACTTTGCCGGCTACTTATTTGTGGAACCCTTCCCGTACGCAGGTGTTCCCACGGGGACGCAATTCAACGGCGCACCTCAAACAAGTACTTCCTCACCTAAACAGACGATGGCGGCAAAACACTCCGCTTCAATATCCGCCACCAACACAGTTACAGGAGAAGAAGTAGTCGTTGTGGTTCTCGTGGGCTACGAGTCGAGGTGCCAACGGACCCGGCGCGTGGAGTGGGAGGAGGACGGCCACTGCCCGTGTGAGTAAAACGAGCGAGTCCCCAAGAAACAGGTTTAGAAACACGGTAACTTAATACACAGAAAAATAAGATATCTATTGTTTCTCTGTCACCTCTGCGTGAGCCATGGGCTCAGCCTGACCACGCCTCTGAAAACAGTCACGCTCCGCCACTGCAACTAGTACCAGAAATTATTCGTTGAGAGAGAGAAACATGAACAATGTAAAATTGTTACATTTAAAAAAAAATATATGTGAGAATAATTCTAAAAATGCTTATAGGAACTCACCTAGAATTAATGTTGATGTGTTGAGCAGTTTATATGTGACCCTGCTTCAAAAGAAACAAGCCACCAACAAAGGGATGATGTCAAAAACATAACTTAAGTTTCCGGCACACGTGCCCTGGTCAAATAGTGTCACTGTCGGCAGCCATTTTTGAAATATGGCAGCACGCCCAGGTTTAAAGCCACGTTCAACCATCATTCAAACAACCAGAAAAATCGAGAGTAGTTAAACCCAATCCTTGAAGTAAACCATGGACGAGACAGAGCGGTCAGATCTGATCGCATCTCATCTCAGTGAACAAAAGATATGAATCAAGTGTTGTTTTTAAACTTTGTTGTTTTATTGAATCTTCTGTGAATTGACAAACATAAATAAATGATCAGAGCATGACTCTTTATCTGGCCTTCAGCTTCGGGTTCACAGGAATGATAAAACACCGTCAGAAGAACCTTTTTAAGGGTTTTTATCCACAAACATCACTTTCGTTAACATTAGTGCTATAAGAGCTGGGGTTAACATGCATGAATAAAAGTCCTTTATACCCATTAATGTGCACTCACTCGTTCAACAATAACTGGTTCGTGGTAGTAATAATAATTCATAACATTTCACAAGGATAAAACGTCAATTTTAACACTTTGCTTCATCCGGACGTCTAACCCCATCAGCAGCAGCGTGACACTTTGTGTTAGTCTGAATCAGTGCATCAAAGACATCAAAGTACAACCGGCTCACATGGTGGTGAGGAACTTGGAGACAACGAAGCTGAGGTGACAGAACAGAAAGACCATTCCAGCACGGCCAGCGGCAGCAGCACTGCTGCCGCTCGTCGCGGTCGTCGCCACTTCTGCCGCCGTTGTTGCGTCCGCGGTCGTGGTTGCGTCCGCGGTCGTGGTTGCGTCCGCGGTCGTGGTTGCGTCCGCTGTCGTACTTGCCGCTGCGGTCGTGCTTGCCGCTGCGGTCGTGCTTGCCGCTGCTGTAGTCTGACCATTTGCTGATGCTGTTGATCAAAACAACAACAACAACAACACCTTCAGTCAACAAGAGTTTCCCGTCATCCACAAACAAACCTTCTGCTCGCGAACGACCCGGAAGTTGTTTGACTCACCAAAGATCAGGAAAGTTACCAGGACGAGCAGAAGTATCTTCATTATCTCTTATCACACCTAGAATACAAAGAAAAAAATCATCTTCATCACTGAAAATATTTCTTTCTTGTCATTTGTATCGAATAAATCAGCAAAACAAAAATGATACTAACAGAAGTCCCGCGGATTAAATCTCGGTAGCTGCCTCGAGCTCGGACGGTTATCTCCGCTGTCTCTGGTCCAAGTCCAAAATCAACTCCGATCTCACTCCACCTCGGCGCTTTTATATAGTGAGTGACAGACAGGAGGAGACTGGTGACCCATCTGCTACCCCCCCCCCCCCCCCCCCCCCCCCCCCCCCCCCCCCCCCCCTCCCCCCCCCCCCCCCCCCCCCAGCATTGTTGTCCTCCTGGAACTTGAGGGATTTACTCAACAAACAAGTTGGTGATGGACTCGCAGAGTCGTCACCTTGCGTGGCACAAAGGCCTCACTATGTCGGGGACAGTTTTGAGTTATTGGTGCGAATCCTTGCCCAGGTAGCAGTGAATAGAAGAAGGAGCCGTGTAGACCCGGAGGAATGAGGAAAATAAAGGTGTTGAAAAAGACCAGAGTCTTTGTGTCCAACCTGCTCCCCGTATTGACTCTGCAGCGAACACGCAACCGACTGAAACCGCGTCTCATGACGCCGTCAGTCACACGTGTGTTGCAATGACCGGTCATGTGTTGCCACCATCACGGTCAGAGTGGGAGAACAGTCAACAAATTCGTCCTTATTCAAATTCACATTTTTATGATAGGATTTTAAAGGTGCAGTGTGTACGATTTTTGTGACATCTAGTGGTGAAGTTGCATGTTGTATCCATCACCTCACATTTACCCTTCCAAGCATGCAGGAGAACCGATGATGGCACTCAGTCGTCATTAAGACTCAAAAAATGTTTAGCACATCCACTCTGGGATACTGTAAAAAACAAAAAATGGCGGCCCCCATTGAGAGGACCCGCTTCTTGTGTCGAAAAACATTGAGGGACTCATTTTAGGGTAATATTTACCTCCTCAGTAAAATATTCTTTTCCTTAATTTATTTATTGAATTCATTATTGATCTGGTTATCAGACTATGCTGTAATCAATATCATTCATTTCTCATTTTGTTTTTGATCGATAACTTCCGGCGCGACGCATAATATAATCTGGATTCACGCGCCGGCACAGACGTTCCTCGGGGTGACGTGAGTTTCGAGATTGTTGTGAGTTTTTGGAATTTCTTTTGGAACATTCAGATGTGTAGAATTTGGACTGAGACACCTTTTGGATGAATGAACGATCAAGACTGTTTCAGAACTCTTGTCTATTTAGACAAGCGTCAACAGTGTTAACTTTGACCTTTGACCTCTCAGATCTATCTATTTTTTATCTGTGAGGAAGAGTTAACGTTTTTTCTCCAAATTTGAAACTAGTCTCTTGAAATACTCTTAAAGTTTTGGGTTCACCTGGTAAACAATGGCTTTTTGAAGTGACTATGACCTTGACCTTTGACCCTCAGCCTTCAAAAATAAATCAGTGTTTTGTTCTGTTCATCTGAGGGTTGATGCTGAATGTGAAGGGAATCTTTTCAGGTGTTCTTGTGATATTGCGTTCAAACGGCCAATGTGAATTTGACTTGACAACTATTCGGTTATTTGCTAAATGATTTGAGTGTTTGTGCCAAATTTAGATTCTCTGGAAGTGTTCCAGAGAAAACACTAAGATTTAAACCTCCAATGTTTTATATATAAAATTACATAAATGATTATTATAAGTCCAACTGAATTTTGTTACTAAATTTAAAGAATTCTTTAAAGCTCTTTAAAGCGCCACTGACAAAGACCCCAAAACATCTTTGTTTTCCTGAAATAATTCAGGATGTAGCTCACGATCAAGTTAAGATTATTTCCAGTTCATCATTTGTTTTTCAGATCATCAGTAAAACATATGACGAGGAAATACCTATGTCAGTTTCTTAAAGGTACAGTGTGCAGCAACGAGACATGGAGTGGTGATTTGACACCTCTCACCTCACAGTTTTTATTCTTATACGAGTCAGCGATAAACGAAATAGTTCAGGTGCCACTTGTATCACGTGTCGACGGTTATTGGACCTTGTCGTCATCTGTTGACGACCGCAACTGGTTCTGACTGTTGGGGTTATTCCCCCTCTTCATCACGACTCTCCTCAGACTCTCCGTCACGGCGTGATGAGGTCAAAATGCAGGTGAGTTGACTCAGAGTTACAATCCAGCCGCTGCCGAAACAAGTAAAGTTACGTTTCCCGGATTCCTGTTGTCGGTCTGTGTGAGAGGGGCCAGAGACAATCGCAGACCGACTCTGAACGTGCTCTCTACAATGACAGTTTTGTCACAGCACGGCCGTTGGTCCTGTTTCCACTCCTGCGCTTTTACTCTGAAAGGACTCCGTGTATGTATGCGGTCTGATACGTTCTAATTTTAAGAACATGCATTTGAATGATTGAGTATTGTCCCTTTTTTTCCCCTAAGACTGAACATCAAAGAAAAGCTGCACGATTTTACCCGATAGATTAACACTTTATATTTGTATTGACTTTGTCCGTCAGTTCGTTTTACACAGATTGTCTTGATATGGTGATTGGTTTGTATTTATATTAAACTTTATCAGAACACTTTTCAGTACAATTTGCATTCACCCATCATCATCATCATCATCATCATGTCCACATGGACAATGTGGGGTTCATTGTCTTGCCTTCTCAATTAGGGTTTGGATTCAAATCAGGGGTCAGAGCCAAGATTTATTTATTTATTTATTTATTTTTCTGACATTTTCACTTTTGGGGAAAGATTATTACATAGTGATGAGAATAACCCTGATATAGTACAAGGACTAGTGTTGACATTTCCCTCGGATCATTTGCAGATATTTATCTAAATGACTAATGGAAGAAGAACAGTAGAGAGCACAGAGGGTTATTGTTTGGCTCCGTTTATTGGTTCAGTACCTGGCTGGGGCAGAGACTTTCTGTGTGGAGTTTACATGTTCTCCCTGTGTCAGCGTGGGTTTCCACCGGTTGCTCCGGTTTCCTCCGACCATCAAAAACATGCATGTTAAAGGGGCAGTGTGTACGATTTGGTGAGATCTAGAGAGGTGTAGTTGCATGTTGTATCCATCACCTCACCCTCACTCTTCTGAGCATGAAGGAGAAACTATGGTGGACTTCAGTTGTCATTAAAACTCCAAAGATGTTTAGTATGTCCACTGTTACTCCTATACTAACTCCACTCTGACCTTTAATTTTGTTCTTTCTTTACCTTTTACCTTTAGAGAGACGGTGTGAAACATGTTTTCCAGTGAATGTAGTGGATGAGGAACGCACATGGTTTACTTTGAGCGGAAACTTTAATGAACAGCTGAAACGACAAGTGGAACCTGTTTGAACCACCACATGAGAACAAGACATTTGTTCTTTGGCACATTTGAAAAAGATCTGAACCAATAGCTCAAACCGGAATGACTGATGTGCTCTGACGTCCTTACGAAGACCTCGGAAAGAAACATGACCTAACATGAACTTTTGACCTTTCCTCAGGTTCAGTGTGTAAATCCGGTGTCCAAACTGTTTGCACAAAGGTCCGGGCCGCTATTAGAATGAACAAAATATATCAAATTTCAGTCAATTATGTTTAATAATTAAATTTGATTAAATACAAATTGCCTAAGTCACAACTTTCATTAATGTGTTCATTTTGTTCCTCAAAGAGTGAACATCTATATTATATATCAAATATTTAATTGGTTCTGAGATTTGAGGGTTAGGGTTGACTCAATTGTACCCATGCAGGACTGTTTTCAATTAAGAGGCAGCTCCACCTAGTGCTGAAACTAAGAGGTGCAACACAGTCAATCACAAGTTTCACCTGTGGGGCACATCCCATTATATTAAGAATTTGGTGCGGACCAAAGTAGAATGGACCTCGGCAGTTTAACAAAAGAAATATATCAGACAAAATCGTTGTCGTCATGAGTGAAGCTAAACTGTTGTGTTCACCTGAACAAGGTTTTTAATTGAAGAGGAAGTTGTCACATGTACATTAATAACAGGAAACACAATTGAAAAACAAAATAGTTTAATCTTAACTGTCTCTGATCATCAACAGCAATGTTGTGTAAGTAATTATTATAATTAATTTGCTCGTTCCGACAAGATGCTCGTCCATGTTCAAATGGCCGTTTACTTTGAGCTGCCAGCAGGAAACCTATTTGCAGGTTTGATTAATCTGAGCTCTGTGTCGATATTACTGAATATTTAAATCCTCAGAGGGAAGGAAATGCCTCTGTGGTCCGGTTTGTTGTATTTCACTCGTCACAGATCAGACATGGGGGCAAAGAACTCAACAGATGAACCTTTGGATTTATCGTCTCAGTCTTTAGGTCAGATCCTTCCCCGTGTTGCTCTTCTGGCTCTTCTGGCCTTTGGCTTTGATGTTCTGTGTTTTCTGCTTCGGTGTTTTCTGCAGCAGAGCCAGCGTGTCTCTCTTCTCGATCTTCCTCAGCTGCTTCTTCTTCATCCTCTTGATCTTTGTCGTGTTGCGGATCTGAGACACGGGAGAAGAGAGACGGACGCTCAGTTTACCAACAATAAGACAGGGAGTGTACGTTGGTGTTTCGAGCCTTTCATTTTCACTTTGTGTTGTAAACTCAAGCCTGGACTAAATGACAGATGTTTATCATCTATTCTCGTATAACCTCATTGGATCTATTAGTTATTTTGAGGGGTGGAGAAGACATAGAACACTTAACCGTAACTTAAATCAAAGCCGGAGGCTCTGGCTTTTATTAGTTACCTCCATAAATGAACATTTTCCTTTCTGTTCATTTATGAGTAGGATTACAAAATAAAAGTCCTGTCATCTTCTACCTCTCATCCCGTGTTCCCGGTCGCGAGCTATTTCTACCAGTACGCATAGGGCCTTTTTCGGGGTATCAGTGGCCGGGCCAGTGACACTGCAGCAGAGCCCGAGTGGGATTCAAACCAGTGACCTTTACTTCCAAAGGCAACTACTCTAACCACTGAGCCACTGCCGCCCCTTAGAAAATCAATGTCTCAAATGAAACATGGGGAGAAAATGGTGTAAATACAGAATGTTGGTGTTTTATGAAGCAACTAAATTAATTGCAGCTCAAAATAAAACATTTTGAGGCGTGATCTTAATTTGTATAATGTGTGGAAACCACACAAGACTGTTACTTAAGCAACTTAAGACGACATATAGTTCACCTATAACCTGTGTGTGAACTCTAATGCTGCAGACAGTAAGATGTAGAGAAAGTGGAGGATCGGACTCGAGGCCAGTAACTCACCACTTGTACAATCTCGGCTTTGCGTTCGTTCTCTGCGCGTCGCTTCAGGTTGTCTTCTCTTCGCTTCCTCTTTTCCTAAAACAAACAAACAAAC
>JAFBJT010108889.1:0-12810 GCA_016785325.1 Chascanopsetta lugubris
TCATTGGCCGACCTGCAGATGAGTCACGTAGCAAATGTCTGTGCCTGTGTCTGTGTGTGTGTGTGTGTGTGTGTGTGTGTCTGAAAATATGTGTCCCCCCCCCCCCCCCCCCCCCCCCCACCCCCCATTTTTCCCTCCCGCGCCCGCGGCGGCGAGCCTGAGGCACGGAGATATCAATTAACTCAGAGGGAACTACAGACAAAGACACAACTGGGGGGGGGGGGGGGGTTCATGAAATCCTTCACACTGTACCTTTAATACAAAGCACAGAGGCAGCAGGTTTTCCACTTCCTGTTTCTCATAAACCAACAACACAACAGCTGCTAACTCCAACTTCACCACCAGATGTTGCTCATTCCTGCACACGACACCTTTACATCAACAACTGTTTCCTCACAGGTCAGCGATGTGGGCGGAGTCATTCCACAGCACATTCAGCACCAATTGACTGTCTTTGTGTGTGGTCACGTTGTGCTGACTCATCAGATTTCTTTGAAGTGGGTTTGTTGACGTGAATGTTTCAGATCATCCGTCGGTGGTTGGATTAGAAACGGAAACGTTGTTTTCACGCTGGATTAATAAATCATCCTCCATGTGGAGATTCTCATCTGGTTCCAGTGACGAGCTTGTTTGTCTTTTCCTGATCAAACGGAGACGAGCCGTCGGACTTTGATGATGGAGTCAGAGTCTTTGTTCCGTCTCTGGAGTCTGAGCTCAAAATGAATTCCACCGCAGCGGAGGCATCAAACGGTGATGTCATCGACTGGTTTGTGAGCTTGTTTGTACACAATGTCCCTTTAAATCATTATTAACTGAATCGCTGGTTGATGGAAGATGTTTACTTTGATGTGCCTTCGTGTCCTTTGTACAAACAGGGCTTTACAGTAGTTAACATTAAAGGTGCAGTGTGTAAGAATCCCATCATTTCCGCCACTTCTAGACATATTACAAACAATTACATTATTAATCATTAATTATCAATCACCTCAGTATTTTCTCCTTTCCTCTTAAATGAGCCCATTAATGTTTCCTTTACACGAGGAGTGGGTCCCCTCACGGGGGCGGCCATGTTTCTACAGTAGCCCAGAGTGGACATAATAAACATCTTTGATGTTTTAATGACAACTCCCATCGGTTCTCCTGCAGAAGGTGAGGGTGAGGTGATGGATGCAACAGGCAACTTCACCACTAGATGTCACCAAATCGTACACACTGCACCTTTACTGACATATTCTCTCATTTCCAAGAAAAGATGCGATGAAAATAAATCAGACATACGCTGAGTGGATTTTGACGCCACCTGTTGGTTGAAGGTGTGAGCTCTGCAAATATCTAAATACCTTATTTGGTCAAAAGGGGCGTGGCTCCCCTGTTTTACATGTTTCCTCTCATGGGCACTTCCTGTCGTGTTTTATCATTGTGGTCGACCTCTGTGAACAGAGAGTGGATTTACTCGCCCCCCTAAAACCCACAGAGGTCGCAGCCGGGGTCCGGGCGGACGAACCGCGCCGATGCGCCGACGCCATGATGAGGTGCGAGCCGCTCTCCTGAGGCGGCGGCGGCGTAACGAGCCGTTTCCGCCCATTAAAACCCCAAAAGCTCCGGCTTCGTGGTTAAAGAGGCAGCTGCCACACGGAGCTGGACCCGGCCGGCGCGGCGAGCGCGTCTGTGGCTAATCGTGAGAACTCTCATTAGCTCTGATCAAGAAGCACATAAATCACCGGCGGAGCCTCGACCTGTGGCTGGCCTCAGACGTTTGGCACGGGGGGAGGAGGGAGGGAGGGGGGGGGTGGGGGTCCTCATTACGTCGCGGCCTGGACAAAGAGCCAGCAGCATCTCCTGATACCTGAGGGACCGACCTGGGGTCCGGCCGGTCGGGCATCGAGCCTGTGACGCTGCACAGACCCGGACGGGGCCTGGTCTGAAACCCAGCAGCCCAAGAGGAGGTTCTGTCCTGCAGCTGCCGAGCCGAGCCGAGGACGGTCCAGCTGAAGGGATTAGAATGGATTATAATCCACCAGAAGAATTATCCAAATGATTCCATGACGATTTCCCTGAATGGAAGATTGCTTTCTGTAATTCCGCTGCCACTCGACGCGCTGCTGATTGCACGGTTTGCACAGTTTCTGATGCCTATTTCAAATAATCGTTGGATCGAATTGAAGAAAATAATGGTTCGATTCATCGATTGCAAGAATAACTGAAAGCGGCAGCTCTAGGGGGCAGTGTTTCCTCCGACATGACATGAGCGCAGGGCCATTCAGTCCCAAACAGCCAGTCGGCAGCTGGAGGTGATGACGCACGTTCAGCACAAATAAGGAACAGAGCAGTTCTACGTCTATTTGTTCTCAGGGTGGAGAAGCTGCAAATAGAATTCAATGGAACTTCACTGTTTTGATGCGGCAAAGAAAAATGAATTTCAAAAAATAAAATAAAATAAAAAAAATCCATACATCTGTTCTGGAATAGTTGCTGTAAAACTGGTTTGCCACAGCTTCTTCTCTGACATGACCCATAGGGGGGCGCCAGAGATAAACTTTTCCAAATCTGACACGGAGGAGCTTCAACATGTCACGTGTGGTGGATCTTGTGAAAAGACCACCAGCTGATGTCAGGTGTCAAATCAAATGTTCTTTTCTTAGATTTGAGCAGAGGAGCAACACGGAGCTGCCAAAACATTTGCATAAAAACAACCACATTGAAGCGCAGCTTCATTTTTCAGGAGTAATAATTGCCCCCCCCCCCCCGGACCTCTCGGGCCCGGGGAGCGGCGCCTCGTAGTGGCGCTGCCTGACGAATGGAGCGTCGCCACTCATCCATCAAACCCCGCGGGCCACCGTCCACCCGGCCACCGAGCCGCGGTGGATGTGGGAAACGGAGCCAGGTGTGGCCTCACTGTAAAGCTATGCTAATTAGCCCGGCAATAAAAACATGCAGGATGATTAAGAACAAAAAAAAAAGTGGTGTAAAAGGAAGGAATGTCAGGAGAGGAGGGGGCGGAGCCAACTCAAACTGAGGCTCACAAAAGAAGGAATGTCGACGACCAAACACCAGCTGAGGGTGTGTGAGCACGCTCCCCTCAGCCTGTGGGTTTGATTTTATTAAATGAGTGTGTGTGTGTGTGTGTGTGTGTGTGTGTGTGTGTGTCTTAAGAGGTTTGTGTACACGGCCACAATGTCTGAGAAAACCCCGCCCCTTCCACATGTGGTCTGAGGACTTTAATTAGAGAGAGACGGAGACATTTACTCAAGTTCTCTGCTAAAGTCCAGCGTCACCTGAGGCTCCGATTAAAGATCAACCGAACAGAAACAGACGGTTGTTGTTTTGTCCAGATTCAGCTGCAGTGACGCTTTTCATTCATTCATTCATTAGCATTATCAATGATTAGGAAAATATTCATAACTTAGGAGGAGCTCTTTGGTTTATTTGTATCCTAATATGTGAACGAGTCCTTTAACGGCTCCAATAAATGTTTTCACAGCACAATAAAAAAAATAATCATCTGTCTGCATTCATTCACAATATTTAAAATATTGAAATTATTCCTGCACCTAAGACACACATTACTCCTAAAGTGACATTTCTCAAATTTCAAAACTGTGTCTTTAAATTTTCATTAAAATAATTCTGAAATAACAAAGTATTTGATTTCATCAAATCCTTTGCTGTATGAATGATTCTTATCTATAAAGATATAACACACACACACACACACACACACACACACACACACACCCTCTTCCTGGAACATCTGACACTCAGCTGCTCCAGATGAGGTGTGTTTCCACTTCTTCTCCTCAGAAGTTCCTCAGCTTGTAAACAGAGCGGCTGAACTCTGAGTTTCTGTTCAGAAGCTTCCTGAACACGACTGAAGGCAGCTGCCTGACGTGAGGCCGTAAAACGCACGATCAAAAAACCTGCAAAACAGGAAGAGCTTGGAGATTCCACAACATCTGGGTGGTTCTGGAGTATTTATGAGGGAAAAGAGGGAAAAACGCCGAGCCGTCGTTCTGACTCACAGACTTGAACACAAACTGGAACAACCGCACCGAGCGACGCTGAAACCCCCGACTTCCTGTTCAGAACCCGTGTGACCTCGCGCTTTATTATGAAAGGGAAATACATGAAGTGAAATCAGAGTTTCTGTTCCTGTCGGACTCGCGTCAGGTGACTCAGAGTGAACCTACTTCAGGGTCGTCGTACATTTACGCTCGGTCCGATGGTCTCAAACGTTTCCCAATATTGTCGCCCACTCCACTTCCTGTTTTCAATCTACTATCTGTCTAATCAGCGCATCGAGATTTGATTTCCAGAACAACCACTGATCTCAACTCTGCTTCAACTCTGCACAGGTTCCCTCAACGTGTGTGTGCATGTGTGTGTGTGTGTGTGTGTGTGTGTGTGTGTTTAAGTGCATGTTGTATAGCTGCCCTGTCTATGAGCCGGCTCCTGGGAGCTCACACAGTAACACTGTTGTGAGGAGTGTCTACAGTAACAATAACTACGTGCATGTGTGTGTGTGTGTGTGTGTGTATACACTGTGTGTGTGTCTATGTGCGATTGTGTGTCTGTACCCGAGTGCCAGGTGGCCCCTGAGGCCCTGTGCTGGGAAAACACCTGCCTCTGTGGCGCCTGGAGCTTTGGGTTTCTCCCTCGTGTTTCAGCTTCATGTTGTGGTGGAACAGTTAGTGTGACACACTGCTGCAGGCAGCGCTACGGACAACTACACCTTTTACCACTACTACTACTACTGCTGCTCACCACCACCCCTTAAAGGGGCAGTGTGTAAGACTTGGAGACCTCTAGAGGTCACCTCACCCTCACTCTTCTGAACATGGAGAGAAGCTGTGGTCTACTTCAGTTGTCAATAAAACTCAATAGATGTTTAGTATGTCCACTCTGGGCTACTGTAAAAACATGGCGGCCCCCGTAGAGAGGACCCGTTCCTCAGGTAAATGTACGTTAAAGGGTTCATTAAAGGGGAATGGGAAAATATAAATATACAATTAGATGATTAGAAATTCAAGAAAATCTCTGTATGTCAATGTTTGGTCGTATTTGTAGAAGTGACAACATGACCACAATCTTGCACACTGCACCTTTAACCACCACCCAAATCAAGGACAATGTTCAACCTCTCAACCATCTCATCACTCCCATACATAAAAAAATCCCCTTCAAAATAAAAGCATTCAATGGAACTTTACAGGGTTTCTTTCTTATCCTCCCAGTCAAAGGCCTGTTTTTCAGAATAATAGATTGATGTTGCGCGTCTCCGCTCAGAAACCTCATTCCGCTCGTTCAGCCATGACTCTCTCTTTATTTTTAGCTTTTGAGTGGACTTACAGATGGCCGACATAAAACGGGGCGGGGCCTCATTTTAACAGCGGGGCAGAGAGTTGTGTGGTCTGCGTGACGGGAACTCGGGGCAGTGGGGTAATAAAGCCTCGCCCTGGCTGAATCGCGCGTGCGGGACTTTCGGCGAAGATTTCCCGAAGCGGGATCGTCCCGCCGAGGTCGGAGTCAAATGAGTCTCCAGAGACACTGGAGTTAATTACAGAAGGTGTCAAAGTGCTGCGGTTCTTTCATTTCGTGTCTGTCGGAGAAACGCTGAGGTTTCCAGCAGAGTGAGAGTGTGTTTTTTTTTTCCTGTCTGTGAGTCCGGCTCATGTCCGCAGAGGCCGGAGTTGCCCCCACAGGTGTAATTGATTTCCTGTGAATCTCCTGAGGGGATGTGACTCAGATGGTGCGAGTGGAGGATTGTATCAGATCGGAGATGATTTCACATTTTCAAACTAATTAGCGATCGGAAAATTAAAAAAATACTACAAACAAAGGGAAGTGTCCACTTAGTTTTGGCCACATTGTGAATCTCTGCACCAAAGAAGAGATGGGTTTTTCTTAGTCGCCGACATTTTCCCCATTAAACAGCTTCTAATGGAAATAATGGAGCATGCACATGACGTCACTGTCCGAACCACAAATCTCCAAAATCCACGACTTAATCCTGGATTACAATATTCTGACTTCACTGAAACACACACACACACACACACACACACACACACACACAGCAGGGGGTGTTTCCTTCATGCAGGATGAAAGTGTAGAGATGATTTTTTAAGAACACGTCCCCTCATGATAATCCTTACATTCTTACATTGATCTCTCCAACACACACACACACACACACACACACACACACACACACACACACACAGTGTCTCTGTGCAGCTAATCCTGCAAGTTCCTGCCTTTATCCTCCATGATAGCAAAATAACAGCCTCTCCATCCCTCTGTCTTAACACACTAATGACATCGTGCCACAGAGACATGGAGACCATGATTCACACCCGTTCATCAAAGCGCTTCGCAAACATGCACGTCGCCGTGACGACGAGCAGAGGCAGGAAGTGACACACACCTAGTTTTGTTTTGGCTTTCCTTCGCCATCGGGGACACAACACAGATAGCAAAGAGCGCCGTTATCGGCGGGAAGTCCAGCGCTGCACATTCCCACCGTGCACCATCCGTCAACATGGAGGAGACCACAAACTGGAGCCAACACTGAGGCGGCAGAGAGGCGCCACAAACTAAAGGGGAATCCACCTTTAATTAAACCTCCTCTCCAGCAGAGAGGACAAACATGGCAACCAGAGCGTAAACAAGATAAAATGGCATAAACGCACAAGAGGAGCATGAAAACACAGCAGCAACAGCATAAACAACAAGTCCCATGATCCCACACTGCTTCATGACGTCATCGAACAACACTGTTTTGGTGGAGGCAGCTGGAAAAGCTGTTTTACGTGAATCGCATCTTCGAATTAATTGAAGTTTACCAATGAAACAAACATTCAGCAGACAGTTAGTGACTTGGTTTCACACTAAACTGTGTGTAATATTCCTTGCACACTCAACGACTGAACATATTTTTTGTGCTATATTTATATATTTATATTTGTAAACACAAACACGACCATTTGACCGAAAAAACAATTTCTCTTACCACTTTGATGTGAGGACAAGGAGAAGAAGTCTGCAGCATCTGATATCAGCTGGTGGTGATGAAGATGAAGATGATGATGATGATCCTCACAGGTGGTTTGGGCCAAATCGTCTTGTTTATTGAAATCCGCACTTGTCCAAGTCACGCTCTTCAGTGACGTCACACTCAACAATAGACGTGAATTCGACATCTCGCCCCACGAACACTCCAGTTCTCCTCTTCAACTCTTCAGGCCGCGTTTCGCTCCAGAAAACACGCAAACACGCACCGGCAACTCCACTTCCGGGATAAGGAAGGCCAAGCCCCGCCCCAAACTGATGATGAGCTTTTAAAGCTGTCAATCAACATGTCAGCCGCAGGATGCGTTCAAGTGCTCCACGGAGATTCCTCTACTGCTTCCGGTACCTTGACTGTTTGTTTGCAGTATCTGCATAATAATTGTTTGGTTTTTCAGGCAAATAAATAATTATGTTTAATTTAAAATGTCTGTAGTGGTAAAAGTGGTGCTAATTGATTTCATTGTTTTTTTAATTTCATGATAATTTTACAGCAATAAAATTGTAAATTAATAGAATAATAGATATAGAGTAAAATCATAAATTAGAAAATACTTTTTCTTGAAGAAATACAATTATTAATTGTAAATAATTCTAATTGTATTGTATGATGATAAATATGTATAGGTACACATGTATAATGATAATCATAATCATAATCATAATCATAATAATAACAATAATAATAATAATAATAATAATAATAATAATAATAATAATAATGATAATAATAATAATAACAATACTAATATAAATAATAATAATGATAATACAAAATTGGGCTTATTGGCGAATGACGGATTGCATTCTGGGATATGAATAGAAGCCTTTTGTGGAAGCTGATCCAAACATCCAGCACCTGGAGGTCGCGACCTCTGCAGAATCCCATACTTCACCCAGCTTTACCTTTTCTGACTCACACACCTCGGCTGCACTTTACTGCTTCCTATAAAACACCTGCCTCGTCACTTCTGAGAGGGAAACAGTTCGTCCTCAACCTTTTACCAAAGACTTCACCACGCGGCCTCCTCCACATGCTGCCGAGCATCGTCTCCTCTAAGTTTAGTCGGCCGGCAAAGTCAGAGCAAAGAAGAAGACAAAGAAGAAGAAGAAGAAGAAGAAGAAGAAGAAGAAGAAGAAGAGAGAGATTGAAGTCGACAGCGGCGGAGGCAGAGCGGCGCGAGGAGCCAAAGAGCGTGTGAGACGGACTTTTCTTGGCAGAGCTCCTCGACGCGCTGCACATTCCCACAAGATTCACTGAAGCTGTTTGTGTTTTTCTTTCTTCAGCCGCTGAATTACCTCCAGATTAGAGAGAAACAGCTGCTTCCCCCGGACTCCGCCCCCGTGATTATGCACCAAGAGGTGACAACCAAGACAAACACGCGGCGCTCGCCATCGCCGCCGCCGCCGCCGCCGTCTCGCCTCCTCCATTGTTCTTCCCCGATCTCGCCGAGCGACACTCATCCACACGCGTAATGAACGAAACACCAGGCCGTTACAACGACAAAGAAATATTTATTAAATTGTTTTTTTCTTTTGTTTATCTCGTTAGTCATAGCTGCTCCGACGTGTATTTACAAAGAAATGCTGTAGTTTCTGTAGAAAAGTCGAGTGAGCGACTGAGCAGGAGACAGACGGGAGGAGAGAGGCGGGACCAGGAGAGGACGGGCTGGTTTAGGCACAAGGTTACAGAGACCACGCCCACACAGGGGGGGCACTGGTGTTTCTCCAGGAGTTCCAGTCCCATCGTGACTGAGGAGCGTGGTCGACTTTTACTCAAAGAAAAGACAAATAAAACTCGTTTCCACGCCGGAACTTCCTCCACAAAAATTGTGGCTGCACGTCGAAATGACACAGGCGGCGCGAGAGCTGTGATTGGTCCATTTGGTGGTTTTGCTAATTACCCACTAATCATATTCAGCTGTGGAGAAGAGACCGCACAATGGCCCCGGGGAAGTTTTTCTCATTTACCCGCTTTTATTTTGAAAATCCTCGGGTCATATTTCCATCTGAAATCGTTACCTGGGTAATAAACTTTCCCTCAAGCCAAAGGGGGTTAGGACTTTTCACATTCCCCACAATCCTTGAGGGGCGGGGCTTAGGGCCTGAGTCGAGGGGGAGAAATGTGAAAAAACACAAATGGACAAATAAAAATTCCCAGAAACGATTGCAGCATAAAAAGGGGGCGGACCCACGAATGGACCAATCGCAGCTATGGCGCCGCCTGCAACCTTTGGATGAGTCAGCACATTTCTCAGGAGCTACATGTCGTCGCTATGCAGACTCTACGTGTCACCATGTGAACGCAAGCACGGGGGTCACACAGTCTGTCAATTGAAATTAAAGGTGCAGTGTGTGGGATTTACTGACCCCTGGTGGTGAAGCTAAATCTCACACACTGCACCTTTATGGTCAAACACATGAAAAGACCAGTTCAGTAAAGATCAGGAAACAGAAACCATATTCAAAGTGATAAACATCGTGTGGAGAACTGACATGGTGGCGTTAGCTTGATGCTACATGGAACCGGGTGGAGACGCAGTGTCTCCACCCTCACGTTCTACTTTCGCACAGATTGAATAAAAAAAAATAAAAAATAAAGAAAAGCTTCAATATTTCAAGTGGAAAACCAACTTTTCTTTCTGTCTCTCTCCCGTCACCACAAACTCACACATCCAGCCTTCTCCCGAGTCCTGCTCCGAAACCACACATCACCTCCAAACCGTTCCGTCGCCATGACGACAGTTTGGATGCAAAGAACAAAAAGGCAGAATGTTTATTTTTAAATAAAACAGTTTTACTCTCCTCGGGCCTCGTTGATTGGTGATTACAGCCCGAGCGCTGAATGTTTGATATGTGCCACACTCGCACGAACACATCCCACCCATAGAGGGCACTGCTATTATTATCATCATCATCATCATCATTATTATTATGACTATTATTATTATCCTGTTTTTTTTTTCTATTCCATATAAAAGACATATAAAATGAAATAAAGCACTTCCTCATATCAAACTTTTTTCTTGCTAAGATCATGGAGGTGTTAGATTTTGGAAAAGAGGTGTGAAAAAGAGGGAACAACTTGACATAGCAACAGGCTAATTTCTGGATACACGGTATCCATGACGACGGACTGATTGGTTTTTGTCGTGGCACGGCAAAGAGGGTTTCAGTGACTTTTATTTTGAAATGTACGGCGGCTGAAAGGTGTCAGGAGGAAATAATGTTTCAATACGATAAAATCGACTCCCTGATAAACAACATGCGGAACAAAAACATGCTTCATCGACGTGTTTAAATATGAACTGTGATGATGTCATCAAATGTAAATTTAAAAAAACAGTTCAGGTGAGATACAAAGATTCGTTAGTGAAACGAGAAAATTAAATATATATTTAAATTGTTTTGTGAATGTGTTTATGAAATAAAACAAGATTTCTAGTCTTCTACGTCAGTGCTACTGAAAACTGTGAATAATCAGTTAAAGGGTCATTCCACCTCATTTCACTGCTTATTATTATTATTATTATCATTATTATTATTATTATTATTATTATTATTACCACTGTGGCTCGATGGGAACAATCCCACATTCTCACCATGGATGTATCATAAGAACTGGAACTGAAGCATAAATATATTTGTTGATTTACAGACGTCTTGTATTGAATCTTAACCAATGGAACGAAGTCTTACGGTGCCTCGCAGCTCAGTGCACTTCCTGTATCCAGTCCTGGTACAATACATCCATGAGTCTGACCTTTGCTGACCTTCGGGTGACATTATGGGGCGGGTTGACCTCGCTGACACCGCGGAGTATTATTTCATCGGGCCGCTGTGGAGGGACGTTACAATTCAATATCATTAATGATATTATTATAGAGAAATTACACTTTATTCTCTCAATAATGTGACTTTTATGTAGATTTGTTATCGTTTTTTACTTTGACTAAAATTCTTATTATTATCATGTTTTACTTTTCTCCTGAAAATAACTTTCCATAGACTTTTTCTATTGAAAGGATGAGTTTGAATGTGGACTGACACTTTAGCTCAGTGAGCGCAGCGGAGTGTTGCTATGACGATGAGGGGCTGTGGTCAGTTTGGCAGTGAGTGCGCGTGAAGGTAACATCTGGATTTTGGAAAACACGGATAAGAAGGAGGAGGAGGAGGAGGAGGAGGCGGAGCCTCTGCTCCTCCTCTTCCTCCTCTTCCTCCTCCTCTTCCTCCTCTTCCTCCTCCTCCTCCTCCTCCTCCTCCTCTTCCTCCGTCTCTCTCCCTGTCTTCCATTTTTCACCCCAGAAATAAACCGGCGCGAGGGAGCCCCCGGAGTATTTTCTGTTCAGACGCCACTTTACACGACATCAAAGAGTGCGACCGCCTCACACACACGCACATGCACACACACACACACACACACACACACACACACACGCTGCCGCCACCTGCTCTGTAACCCAGTCACTGAAACATCTCCAGCCACAGAAAAACGTTCTTTTTTTTTACTCCTCCATTAAAAAGACAGAAAAATCACTTATTTTTTTAAACCTCATCCCTGAACTTTGTAGGAAATTCGCCTCCACATATTTACAACAGTCGTGTTATGACAGTGATTCACAAAAGCAATAAAGAGTGTAAAGAGTAAAAACTACATTTGTGACATTCATTAATGACAAAAACACAAGTACTCTACCACGTGGTCTACACCCTGATGCACATCAGACAGTTTCTTCTTTTTTCTTTTCTGGTTCAAGAAAAAAAACAATAAAAACTATTCAACTCCATCATCATCATCATCATCTTCATCCTCATCATCACCAGCCATCGATCGGAGCAGATACATGAACAGTGTTGCAGTATGATTGTATCAGATGTAATATGAGAGTCTGTTTTCTTCTACGTGAACTTACAGACTCAAACCAGAAACAGAAAGAAAAAGCACAAGGACGTCACAATAAATAGGAAAATACATTTCGCAATTGGCAAATCACCAAATCCACTCCCACACTCTGCACATCTTTGACTGTACATCCGTGTTTGGCTGCTACAATTGAATTATGTGATTTATCAAAAACAAAAGCAAACAGATAAATCGCCTCCTAAAACAAACACTAAAAGATGAGTGCTTCTGTATATGTTTAAATCTTCTCTTCTTTTCTTTTTTTTTAAATTTCAAACTCTCGACAAACGTCCTCCGACTGTCCGTGTTAACCTGAGAGGAAGGTTAAGTCATCACCACGCCCACTTGACCTCGGAGACCCGTCGCCTAGCAACAGCATCCTAATTGCCCTCCTCCTCCTCCTGCGCTGGATGAGACGGGCAACTCCTGGATCTCCTTTGTTTTTTGTAGAAATCAGGAGTTGAATGATGTGGAGGTGGAGGTGGAGGTGGGGTGGGAGGAGTTAGGGGTGGAGGTGGAGAGGGAGGGGTTAGGGGTGGAGGTGGAGAGGGAGGGGTTGGGGTGGGGGTGGAGTGGGAGGGGTTAGGGGTGGAAACAGAAATGTTAAACATCTGTAAACTTGGGATCCTGCTGTGCTTCTCTGCCACTATCTGATTGTGTGTGTGTGTGTGTTGTCGATGTGTGTGTGTGTGTGTGTGTGTGTGTATGTGTGTACACGTGTGCTTCTCTTGGACACAATAAAATCTGCGCACTGTGAGCAGCAGCAGCAGCAGCAGCAGCATCAGCAGCAGCAGCAGCAGCAGCAGCAGCAAGGCGAACAGGTAAAGAGACTCCGTCACCCC
>JAFBJT010108889.1:14213-35676 GCA_016785325.1 Chascanopsetta lugubris
TCTCTCCAGCCTCAAGTGGCCACCCTGTGAACTGCAGGTCTCTCCCCTTGCATCTTGGAGCGTCGCTGAATATTTCAGAAAGTGCTGATCTAGTGGAATTTCGACTCACATCCATCCCACGGGTTCTCGGGGAACGGTACAGAAAAATATAAATTCAGTGAGCGTCAGCTCTATGAATAACAATACGGTGTTGATGCCAGAGGTCAAAGGTCAGTGGTCTCACTGGTTCCGGCTGATTGACAATTGCAGCAGCAGCAGCAGCAGAGGGAAACACCATGAGCCCCTTCCTGTCATCTGAGAACGGAGCAGAGAGGCTGAAATATTCATGTACTCACAAAAATTGTGTTCGGGAGAGTGACGAGCTGAAAGTGAGGATGCAGGTCCAACCCTGAAGTTCTCATCACACGGGATCCTTCCCAAGAGGTAAGGGGATTTTTTAATGAATGATCTTTGGAGTGTGAACCAGCAACAACAAAAAGACGTCTAAGGGCCCGACAGGATGTAGAACAGGTCTAGTTTCGCCCCCTGAACAAGGGTTAGCATGGTCAACCTAATAAGACTGGCAGGTTGAGTTCACTTACAGAAGCACGTGCATTCAATGCAGTCAAAAATGAAAAGTAGGTAGATGGATAGATAGACAGACAGATAGACAGACAGATAGACAGACAGATAGATAGATAGACAGATAGACAGATAGATAGGTAGATAGATAGACAGACAGATAGATAGATAGACAGACAGATAGTTAGATGGATAGATAGACAGACAGACAGACAGATAGACAGACAGATAGATAGATAGACAGACAGACAGACAGACAGACAGATAGACAGATAGATAGATAGACAGACAGACAGACAGATAGACAGATAGATAGATAGATAGACAGACAGATCGATAGATAGATAGATAGATTGTGTTTTCCATGAGTGAGACATTGATTATTTCACCTCCCATAAAGAGCTCATCCAGCCTCCTATAATGAATAGTTTCACGGACACCGGGAGAGTTGGAAGGGCGAAGTGCTCTGCTCCACCTCCTCCCCCCCGTGTCGATAATGCAGTAAAAACAGATGAGTCAATCAGCTGCCGTCCGGCCTGCACCACCCTGCCGCTGCCGCCGCAGCCGCCGCCGCCGCCGCCGCTCACAGACACGTGGAGGGAAAGTGATGAGTAGGCGCTCTGGCCGGACAGTTTGGTCGCTGGCCAGCAGCTCCAACGCTTTGTTGTTGTTGAGGTGGTTTCCTCTCGTCTCCCACTCGAGCTCAGAAAAGCCGTACGTCCTTATTTGGTGCTGTGCAGCCTATGGGTTAACGTTAACAGCCCCTGTAGTTCTGATACTGGTATATTATATTACAGTACATAAATATATATGTCAGAAATTGGACAAATGTTCAATGCATACCTGAATTACCGTAATGATGGATATTCAAGTAATCATTACTGGGTAGTTAAAAATAAGATCGCTGTTATAGGATAGTGATTATCTGTGTCGTCGGCTCTGGCAGAGGAACTCATTTGCATGATTTAAACTCACCTCTCATTGGTCAGTCCACGGGGGAAGAGGAAATGTCTGCAGGCCATGTGCAGTTAATCCAAAATTCGGGCGCCGGACATAAAAAGAACCATTTTCATCATGTCGGCAACACCTGTTCTCAGATCTCTGCGCGCCGCTGTTTAATATTAAAATTGGAAATTAAAATGTTAAATTTCATCTCTAATGCTCAGTATGGCTTTGCTCGGGACCACACACACACACGCACGCACACGCACACACACACACTAGCACACAGCGTCGTGCTTATTGAATATTAAAGGCGGACAAATCAAAAGCTGATGTTGTTTGATTGGGCCCTGACTTCTGATCCGCTGCGACATTAAAGCTGCGACCGTCGATATCTTAGCATCATAAAGGTCAGACGATGAAAGGAGCCGCAACGCGGCGACTTATCATCCATTTCCGACGCCCTGACTCTCCCCTGGTTCGGTCACATGACACCCAGGTGTGTGCGGACTGTTTTACTCTCTCATCCTCTGTGTCGCTGGCCGAGCACCAGACGGGCTGGTAACTGGCTATCGAACATGGCGACGCATCGGAGAGGCGGATATTTCCCTCTGGAGAAGACTCAGCAATAACAGAGCCGGAGGAAGAGTGAATATTGGATTCTCTTACATCAGGCAGAGAATAAAGGCTTAGTGGCTTTAAAGGCTTGTGCTCCAGTACCTGATGGATGGTGAAACAGCCGACTGTTCAACTTTCGAAGAGGCACATTCCCCAGAGTACTGTGCTTTAAGCGAAAGGTATATAAAAGTCATCTTGATTTAAATAGACGTCTAAATAAATATTGATTAAAAGACTATATGTGACACAAAAGATTATAATTCATTTATTATTAATGTGTTTGTTTATTTTGTATTCTGTTCTATTGATTTCATGAATGGAAAACACAGCCATAAAAAATTAATACGAATGTAAAAGTGACAATATAGTTGTAAAAAAAACAATAAAACAACAATGCTTTTACGGAAGTACAAACCGGAAATGCGTAAAGTCACTTCCGGTAGGCGAAGTTAACAACGCGCAGGTGCAGTCATTCCCCCTTTCAGGAAGCTCCAGCCTCCTGTACCGTAACACACTGTGTAGACAAGCGTCACGATTCCACCAACCCGGCGCATTCTAACGCAGTAAGTAACACAACCGTCTGTTTTGTGTCGTAGTTGTGTTGTTGTTTGTGTTGTGACGTCACCGGTTCGGCTGTAGCTGCTGTAACTGAGCCGAAGCTTTTGTGGTTTTTGCCGCTGTGTTCTTGTGTTTGTGGTTGTTTTGCCACTTGTGGTTTTGACTGGTGCAGTTGTGTTGTTGCTTTCGTGGTTGAAGCTGTTGTTAAGTTGTGTTGTGGCTGCTTCTGCTGTTGTGTTTTTACTTGTGGCCGTTTCATTGCTGTTGTGTTTGTGTTACTTTTGTGTTTCTGATGTTACTTCTATTATCCTACTTTTAAAGTTGTGTGGTAGCTTTTGTACTTGTGTTACTTTTGTATTTCTGATGTTACCTATATTGTTGTGTTACTGTAGCAGTTGTGTCGTATCTGCTGCAGTTCTACTGTTGTGGTTGTGTTGTTATACTTTCGAAGTTGTGGCTGTTCATGTAGTTGTGTTACAGTTGTTGTAGTTGCTGCTTTTGCCGCCATGATGTAGTTTTTGTAGTTGTGTCGTAGCTTTGTCGTTGTGTTGTGGGTCTTTGTTGTCATTTTTTGGTTTGTGGCGTCTGTTGTTGTGTTGGGGCTTTTTTCACATTTATTTGCAGGACTTCCAGGATACATGGAACACTGTCAAGTTGTTGTTGTTGTTTACTCTTGCCAACAAACACTCACAGAGTGAGATTGAAAACACAACCTCTACACAGGACCTAGCATCCTCTTGTTATTCCGCAGCAGCAGCAGCAGAGAAAGTGTTTCCTGGACAGCTGGGATCTCAAACTGTCCTTCCAGCAGAAAAAGGTTAATTTGCCCCGATAACACAAATGAGTCCGGGCGCTGAAATCTGCTGCGTTCACCGCGACGTGTTGATTAAAACATTAGCATATGAAAAGGTGGACGACCCCGAGAGATGCTCTGGATTAAAGCAGTCAAAAGTGGTTGCGTTAGGTCGATGGAGGCGGCGTCTGATTGGACGGGACTTTACCTCTGGATGACGTGAATGAGAAATCGAGCGTGCAGGAAAAGACGGCGTGGTGGTCTGGCGGTGTAATTACTGTACCTCTCCATCTGCCCGCCGGCTCGCTCGATCCCTTTCAGTGTGATTAGCGTGTTTATCCGAAGAGGGAAACTCTGCGGAGGAGTTAGCATGTCGGTCTCCAGTCGCACCGTCTGCTCTCCAAAATCACCCCACACAAACGTTGAGCTAACACCGTATGCGTCACTGTGCCGCTGAAAATAGAAGCAGGAAGTGGAGCTGTGACGGCAACGATCGAGGGGCCACGTTAGCCCGAAAACCGCGTGCATGGTAATTGCATGCATGATGAACGACTTCCTGTTCCTGGTGTGATGTCTTCTCAGCTTGTTTGAAAGAAACGGTGGACGCGACACCAGCAATTACGTGCAACTCGATCATCTGATGTCTCTAAATTCTTCAGACCGCACCTTTAATTCGCTGCCACGCATGAAAACCGTCGGCAGCCTGTGGCTGTTCCGAGCGGCGCAGACGTATAACTGAAGGTCACCAGCGAGCCTCGTGATTCCGGGGGCACCGCGCTCCTTCCGCTTGGTTCACCTGCTCAGGTAACGCTGTGCGACGGCTGCCGTATCCATGGCGACGGACACCTACAGATGCCCTCGACCCCGGCCGGCTGATTAGCATGCGTGGATGGGGGGCCTGCAGCTCTTCCTCTGATTGGTCCTGTCAGCTCCTGGCTTGGGCTCCGGCTTATATCCCCACCCCCCCCACCCCCCACCCCCCCGCAGAAGACCCAGCTGGCTCCCACTTCCATCATGTTCACACCTCTCTGTATTCCACATGACTGGACTCGTCCTCCAGGACCCTGAGAGCCGCGCTCCTGCGCCGCGAACGCAGCCGCCAGCATGTCTTTTCACAGTAAGTGGGTTGTTTCCCGCGAACGCCGGAGCAAAGTCTCTCAATCTGCTCTCAGAGGAGAGCTGGCATCGAGGTGGACGCACTCGGATGTCAGCGCCTGTCCAAGCTCTCGTCGTCGTGCCGCTCTTTTCGGCAGCATCTCTGCAGGTCCCACCCCCGCGTCTCACCAAGCGACACCAGCCCCTCATCGTCAACACGTTTCCTCCGGTTTCCCAAAGTGATCTCTTTCCATTATTATCTGCCGCCTTTCTGCGAGCCGCATCTTTTGAAGAGGCAATTTAGGCACCAAAAGAAATTGATGAACGACCCTGTCAGCCGTCTGCTTTGCCGTTTGAAATGATTCTCCGCGCAGCGCCTCGAGGAATCAGATGCACTCGCTGTGTATTTGCTTATTTTGAGACAACATGTTGCAGAAAAACGTCTCTAAATCTGCACCCAGAGGAGACAGATTCTTGTGTCTTCACATTTCCCTCTTGTTTCTCAGTGTGATCTCTTTCCATTATTATCCGTTGTCTTTTTTGGAAACAACTTGTTTTTAAGAAGCATTGTTCTCGTCCGTCGGCCGATGAAATGTTTGACATTCAACAGGAGTGTCCAAACTTGACCTACAGCAAATTCTGAATGTATAATGGAATGTGACCCAACGCTGCTTCATTAAAGACGGTTCTGCTCGGGTTCGATTTTGTCAACCTGAAGCTTAGCATCATTTCAAATCTGCACTTGCCCAAATACGGCGCCCCTGATTGAACACATAAAGGCAACAGTCACTCACAGTTATGTGTTTGTACGTTTAGAACATTTGTAAAAGCTTTCGTGTGAACAAAATATCTCTCGATCTGCCCTCAGCAGCAATTTGCCATTTTTGGAATAGATACGTATGTGGTGGTTTTACGTCACCATGTCCGTCCAGTGTCCGCGGCCTTTTTGCCAGTCACACCTCTGGAGGCGGCAAGAAAAAAATTCTGTGTGACCTCGTCGGCCGTCGCATTTGCCCCCTGACATCACTGTCTGCTTTCAAACCAGTGCATGCTCTGATGCAGTGAACGTCAGACTCAGTCACTTAGTGGAGATTTGGCGTCAACGGCAATATTGTCTTGTCATCATTTTTTTCTTGTGTTTCACTGAGTGATCTTTCCCTCTCCCCGGCACTACCTGCCGCCTTTCCGCGAGTAACACCTCCCGAGAACTTCTCACAAGCGCGTGAGCCGGAAAAAAAAAAATACTATGTCACCTTGGCAGGGACAACGCAAGACTCAGAATCTCTCCTGGATCTGTTCATGTACACATCTGACCAAGCTCCGCCCATTATAGATTTTTATAAAGCCGACACCCTTATGTCATCCCTTACATTCTGGTCTCAGCATCAGCTCTTTTCTCCTATGACCACTTATCTGCTGCAAGTCACTCCTCCCATGGACACGTCCTTATATAACGAATGACCCCATCAGCCGTCACTATTGCCCTCTGATGTCACTCTCTTCTGCCTGTCCATCATCTAAATCTGCCCCCACCAGGGATAGAGCAAATGAGAACCTGGCGTAGTCTTATGTCATCCTTTCGTCGTCAGGGTTGAGCTGTGGTGCTTCTCATTATTTCCCCTTTATCCGCTGCTTTTTTTTTTGTGCAAGTCACACCTTTTGCGAAGGCGACCTACAAGTGCCTGGGATGAAAGGAATATTTGATGCACCGCCCCGTCACACGTCACTTTTGCCCCCCCTCCCCTCCCTCCCGCCCCCCCCGATACAATTCTGCGCTGCCTCCTCTACTGTCCCCAGCCCCTGCAGCCCGGATAAAAAGGAAAAAGCTCTTGGAAGGTGTTTCGTGAGGCATTATGAAACGGTTGCCATGGATACCCACTCTGAACAGGGCTCCACATGCAGGCAGCAGAAAAGGATACATGCAATATTTCACTTTTTTTTTTTTTAAAACCCCCCCAAAAAACAAAAACGTTTTTGCTCTCTCGTCGGCAACACGAGTGCTATGGATGGTTGTGTTGACGGTGGCAAAGATCGAGACCCTAAAAATAGGGGCACCGGCGCCGTTTGTTGTGGTCAGGAGCGCTTCGCCTCCCGCTCCACAGAGGTGGGCTGAATGGTGTTTTCCGCCTCATTTGGTTTTTGTTGTTTCTCCCCGAAGAGATGACCTATATTATCAAGGATGGGAGATCAAAGAAGGCTTTTTCACTGTGATCCCATGATGCTTGCATCTCCCTCCCTCCCTCTCTCTCTCTCTCTCGCTGTCTCTCTCCCCTACTCTGTCTCCCTCCCTCTCACACAGTCGGAGAATCGTGCCCCTCATTGCACGACTGCCTCGCTGCACTCGCAAAATGTGGCCGTGAAGCTAAACAGTGGGGAAAAACACACTCACCATCTTGTGAAGCCGTTGAGGAGGGGAGCAGGGCTTTTTGATGAGGGGGATTGTAATTACCGTCCTCTCCGGGAGATAACGCTGGCGCCGCCGCAAGCCGTTTACTACCCACTTCCTCACCACGTTCCGAGAAAGTATCGGAGCTAGGTTCTTACCTTCCCAGCCAACTTTGGCATCTCTTTCTAGGGCTGAATCCTCCGTCACCTCCATATTTTATTCCCATTAGTGCGTCAGATGATATGTGAGCTAACGCCGGCCTCTGTTCACGCTCAGTGCGCTCGCTTTGCCTATTCATCAGCTGTTTAAACCGGGAAAATGAAACGAGGTCACCACTGGGGAATCAGCTACCTGCTGGGAGCCAGCGTTCACCCGCTGCTCTCAGCTTCTCCTCCCCCACCCACTCACCCACCTACGCTCTCCTGATCCCATCCCCCCCCACCGGTACCCGGCTCCCTGGTGCCTCCACTTGTTCCACTTGCCGCGCTCCACATGATGTCAGAGACACATGGATGGAGCACACCACTACATCTGGCTGACCCGCTTGAGTCACGCCACGCCGCGCCGTCCGGCATCTCATTAGCTCCCGCGAAAAGCAGAACCTGCAGATGGACCCTGAAGGTCGTTCATCAACAGAACAGGCTCCCTCCCCACAGAACCCAGCGCACAATGGTGCAGCTGATGGTTAGCGAGCGGGAACTCGGCTATGATTTATGGGGCGCGTCCCCGTCCTCCGTTTGGGTTGAGAGATAACGAACCTGTTGTAGCATGGGTCTTAAACGTAAGGTCGGCATGCTGGTGAATGCACTCGGGCTTAATTGTTATTGATGGTGTTTAGGTGCAGTGACTAACAAACAAAATGTGCTCTTATGCCTGTGCGGTTCACTGATTGACCTATCAGGGTGGTGGAGCTTGTTAACAAGAGTTTTACTCGTATGAACATGTGGACCCTCTAACCAGAAGGTCAGAGGTTCAACTCCAGTCTTCCCCATTTGGAAGTGTCCTTCGGCAAGAACCTCACGCTGCCCCCTGTGCCTCCTGGACTCACCAACCGCAGGAAAGATCGAATAAGGTTGAATCGGAACCAGCAATGTGAATCTTCCTGGGTATCCATCTTGACGGGCTCTTGAGGGATCATCCATCCCTCCATCTATTCAACCATCCATCTCTCCATCCATCCATCCATCCTTCCAACCGTCAATCCATTCCTCCGTCCATCCAACTATCTACACATCCTTCCATTGGAGGGCACCCAGGATAAGCACTGACACGATGGGGTAAACTCTCCTTGAGTAGCAAAACTGTTACCCGCCCCCCCCCCCCCCCCCCCTCCCCCCGACTGGAGACGGACCTGGAGCAGGAACTCAGGGTGATCGGGTCTTGACTTATGAGATTAGGCCACGAGGAGGCTGTGAAGAGCATCAGGGAACACGGAAGGGCCGAATGCGAAGGGAATGTAATCGTTGAACTCCACGGGAAGCTAAAGTTTTATTCAGCCCCCAACGTGCACAGATTGAATGTGAACAAGAGGTGATTCATTTTCTGACCGAAGGCCGAGTCTGCGGGTAGAAGAGGTTCACTGACCTCCGGCATCACCGAAAACAACCGTGTCCAACCAAATGTTTCAGTTATTTCCCGTTTGAAAAGTGATAGACATTAGATCGGAACCAGAAGAACCGGAGGAATTCGCTCGCGTTGTGTATTGTTGGCGTCTGTGGACAAAAAGCTGATTCTGCATTCCTCAGCGTTCACCCATCAGCTCTGGCAGAGCTCTAAAACACCCTCAGCTACCGTCTCTTCATTTGCACGACCTCGTCGCGGAGCTTTTATCTCGGCAGCTACGAAGCCCTTCGACTCTCCGTGCCAGTCAGCCAGTAATGATGACAACATTTCCTGGAGGGATCTGATCCCTCGCCGAGCGCAAGTTTCCACACCCCCCAATTAGCCTACGAAGTCCGAGCTTAGGAAATGAAATTAACCCCCCGCAGCTCCTTGCGCCGCCTCACGCGGATCCAGCCGGCGTATTACTTAGAGAGAAAAGCATATCTGAGGAGCGGCAGCCAGAGGACGGAGAGGAAATAGTGCCTGTGCTCTGTGCTGCAGTGCAGAGACAGTATCAAAGATTTCAGGAAGAGATCTGCCGGAACTATTTCTGACACATGAGTTCCTGCTGTGGTGCTCTGTCTCCTGAGGCCCCCGGCTGTGCATTGTATGCGAGGGATGAGAAAATATTTTTTTTAAAAAATTTTTTTAACAAGCATCAAATGAATGGTATGGGAGCCGCTCTGATGTGGCCTGAATAGAAGTGTGTGTGTGAGCCTGACATCGTATGGAATAAATGGAGATACTGAATTGCTGCCGCAGCAGAGAGACTCCGCTCCTTCCCTCTTTGTCACTTTCCTTTGTTCTGTCTCCGTTGACAGTTGAAACCCTGCAATCCATCAAGGCGCCGCAGGTGCGGTTTAATTACCCGGGGAGGTCTTGATAAGACATTATGAGGCACATGCAGTAAAGTTATTACCGCCTCTGTTCCAGCAGTGGGTCACGGAAAACAGATTGTCGTTGGAAAAGCAATAACCTGAAGATCGCCCGACGTTGTGTAACCGACTAATGACTCATTTCTTCGTATTAATCACCTTTGGCACCGTGGCACACTAGCCACTGCCGAGCGAGTCCAGGGCCTGGATTTCAAAGCCGCCTTTTCCACCAACACTCCCAAGAACTTTTGAAAATGAGGGTCAACAAGTTCCTGGTAATCTGTGTTGTTTGCGTTTCCATGGCGCCACAACGTTCTATGCTAGTGTGTTCCACTAATCTTCAGTGCAATTCCGGGGTCATCTAAAACATCCTACCCCGCTACAGGGTACTTTCTCAAGGGAGACTCTGGGATTGACGGAAGGTTTATCGGCCGGCGAATTTCGGTGGTTTCGCGGTGGATCAGTGGCTCGTGTGTTGGATGAGTCAGAGCCAGACTTCGTTAGCAGCCGTGCGTAACTCTGATGCAAATCTGAGCGGGTGTGTGTCCTCGGAGTGATTGCTGATTGGAATCAAGAGTTGTTGAAGGGGGGTGGGGGGGTGTAATCTCTCTGCTGGGAGATAGTCATGTGGGAATGATGTGAGTTGGTTTCCACCGATAGGAAGATAAAACACACCATGTTCTCTCTGCATTCCGGGTTTCTGCCTCTGAGCTGCTTATACCCACTGCGAGCACTCGAGATAAGGATGTATAGGAAACTCTCGGACAGGCCGTTATCTCCGCCTTTGCGGGAATCGCGACAACTCTCCGACGCGAGACCTAGTATTTTTCCAGCAAAGCATGGATTTCGAGTGTTATGTGCCGCGATTCTATTTCAATAGCTGCCCGGTTGTCGTTGAAAGAGTGTTTCGGGGGGCGTTTGTTCTCAGTTACAGCTTCCTAAGACATGGTAAGCCTCTGTCAGGAGCTGGGAAACATCTGTTGTGTGTCACTATATCTTGCTATATTGCGAAAGCTTAGAGCCCATATACTGAAAGCTGCTCCAGACCTCCGGACCTCCACAGCAGCCTGGATTAAAGGACAGCTTTAGGACAGCCGTACGACCCCCTTTGGATTATTTCCACACAACCCCCCCCCCCCCCCCCCCCCCCCCCCCCCCCCCCCCCCCCCCCCCCCCCCCCCCCCCCCCGTCCGTCCGTGCAAACTCTGCATGCATTGCACTGCACTCTGGAGTTGTCTCCTCTTGTTCCCTTCCCACTAATTTATGCCGTAAACAAAACACATTTCTGGGTCATAAATTCACAGTCAACTCTCTGGAGCATCAGTGGTGAGCTCTGTTATTCACGCTCGCCTCCTCCTGTCCAGTGAGAGAGAGAGAGAGAGAGAGCGCCGCCTGCCTGCCTGCCTGCCTGCCTGCTGCCTGGGACCCCGCATCACTGGAACACATCTGGACTCCGTCATATTTCATTTTGTTAAACATGCGGATGCAGCACATCAGCAATTATAAAAATGTAACCCAGGGGAGAGATGCAGGGGGAGGAAGTGTCACGGTGCAGGAGATGATGGATTCAGTGACTTCACCTACACTGTTGTACAATGTGTTTTTATTTTCTTTTACAAAGAATGCTTTCTTTTTTTATTTTTTTTCAACCGTTGTCTTTCCCATGAGCAGTCGCATATCTATTTAAGTGCTTTACATCAATTCTGACTTCTGTCGTGTCGTATCAATCGTATCGTGCCTATTGCAGCTTACGAAGCTTCTATTGAACTGCATCTTACGTAACTGTAGCTATCGTGCTCTATATCTATAAATGATGTCGTACTTATACCTATCGTGTGAATTTGGGCAACTTGGATAAGTATTGTGTTTTTCAGCACGTCATCACCGACAACGATGACGATTTCTAGCATCAGCTCCACGTCATGTCTCATCGCGTCAACTATAGAGTATCATATCATATCAGTTTGAACATTTCTTACCATATCATGTCTATTGTATTGCATCTGTCGCATCTGATTGGATTCTGAAGTGGATTGTACTTATTCATACTCACTGTATCCCAGGGGCGAGATGCGGGGTGGGGGGTGGGGGGTGGGGGGGGGTGTATTGTGTCATGGCGTATCATGTCAGAGGTCATATGTCTTACATCATGTCATGATGTCACAGCATATGATATCGTACATCATGTCATGCCTTATGTCTTATATCATGTCATAACTTATGTCCTATATTATGTCATTCCTTATGTCTTACATCATGTCATAACTTATGTCCTATATCATGTCATTCCTTATGTCTTACATCATGTCATAACTTATGTCCTATATCATGTCATTCCTTATGTCTTATATCATGTCATTCCTTATGTCTTATATCATGTCATAACTTATGCCCTATATCATGTCATTCCTTATGTCTTATATCATGTCATGCCTTATGTCTTACATCATGTGGTGCCTTATGTCTTACATCATGTCATGCCTTATGTCTTACATCATGTCATTCCTTAAGTCTTACATCATGTCATTCCTTAAGTCTTACATCATGTCATTCCTTAAGTCTTACATCATGTGGTGCCTTATGTCTTATATCATGTCATGTCATGTATTTACACCATGTAGTATTGCACCACGCATGTCAGAGAGTCTCTAGATCGACTGTAGCTGTCGGATCACATGTAGTTGTATCTCACCTACTGTCTCTTACCTGTTGCCTTGTAGCACATTGACTCACGTGCAGGTGGAAGACAGGATTCCCAGCAGCATCATTGAATCCTACCATATCTGCAGTATCGCATCTATCATGTTCTATCACTTGTGGTAGATCCTTGTCATACCTCACGTATCCACTGAATGGCAGTGTGCGTAATCTCTTGTATAATGTATTCTGGACGTATTCTCCGACGACACCTCTGCGGGTATGAGCATAGAAATGAATGAATTGTTCCCGCCATTTGTTTTCCTATCAGAGTGTATCGTACCCATTTATTATATCTAACGCATATTTTAAATCACAATGTGTCCAATTGTATTACACGTATTGTCTGGTACGTCCATCGCGTGGTGATGTATCGACTCGTTCCGCACACTTCCTGTGTCTGTAGGAGAAAGATGCAGAGAGGTGACGGATTCCCTGACTTTACTCAAGCAATTCAGGCTTTCATTCTTTTTCTTCTGTTTGTTAAAGTTTACTGTCCTTGTTCAAACATAATGTTCTCAACCAGTTCATGCCAGTTATCTCCCCCGTAGTAATGATGACTCCCTTTGCAGGATCTATAGGTAAAAACACATTATATAAACACACTTCCGGTCTTTAAGTCCAAGAGGAGGTGGTGGTGGAGGGTTTTTTTGGGACTCTAACATACAATTTGATAAATGTCCTCAAGCTCCTCTCTTCTTTTTTTTTGTGTGTTTTTTTTTCTTTTTTTTTTTGGTCTTTTTATTTTTCTTTTTTTCATTTCTCCACGTTGCCCAATAACCAGCAGGGATGGAGATGCAGTTGGCCCGCCCCTGCCTGCCTTTCCTGACTGCCTGCCGGTCTGGTTGTGTATCCGCGTTCAACTGGAAACCGCTTCTCCCAGCAGCAGCAGACGCAGCAGCAGCAGACGCAGCAGCAGCAGCAGCAGCAGCAGCGGCACCAAAGTGGCGCACCACGACACGCGGAGGGAGTGTGCTCCCCTTTCCTTTATTCTAAGGATGCTCGACTGACGATCCACGATTTCTGGTAAGAGATGATGCGTTTTCATCCAAAAGCTCATTGTTCTGTGGCATCACCTCCTCCTCTTTCCCTCCTTCCTCCTCCTTCCTCCTCCTCCTCCTCTTCCCCCTCTGCTTCTTTTGTGCAGCTGCTTCCTCACACATGGACTCGTTTTCACATTGTTTTCACTCCTAATCCGAATTCATCGATTGGAGTTTGCAGCATTGCGCACAAGGAGTACTTTCACCCACGAGGGTGCGATTCGGATTTCGATGCCTTTCGATGGAGGTTTTCCCCTTTTCCCCAAACACACTTTTAGTGCCATGGGTGCAAAATGCACGATGGGCAATAAGTGGAGCAAGTGTAGAATCGGAGGATGCGCCTCCATCGTTGGTTCCATCGCCTCCATGTAAACTTTTTTTTTTTTTTTTTTATGGACACGATGATGGTTGCCAAATAAGTTGCCATGTCAGACACAGGTCCCTCGCCTCCTCCGCGGTGAGGCCCCCGGTGATTAACCCGCTGGGCTCCGTGTGACAGGCGTCATACATGGGCTCCGTCAGGCCGTTGCAGGAGGTGCGGATGTTTGTCATGTGTGCGCACTGGAAATACGGCGTGTTTGTCTTTTGGCGTTGTGCGTGCGTGCGCGCGGGCGCGCCAGCGCCTCCCTCCAGGAGCTCTGGACATTTTCACCCCCTTCCTGAGGCGCGTGCGCGCGCACCTTTTTCTTTTTCTTTTTTTCTCGCCCAACAAGACATGAAACAGACGCGCCGTCATTTCAACAGTCGATCACTCACGCAACATGGCGCGAAACATGGAATGCGTAACCCCCCCTTCCCCTTCCCCTTCCCCTTCCTTTCCTTTCCTTTCCTTTCCTTCCTTGCATCCTTCCTTCCTTGATTCCTAACACAGGGCTCGTCCGCTTCCTGTTCAGCACCACGGACAGAGACACAAGCCCCACTCGTCCACACCCACCTCTGCTCCACGCTCTCCTCTCCAAACGTGGAGAGAGAGAGAGAGAGAGAGAGAGACATAGAGAGAGACATAGAGAGAGAGAGAGGGGTCCGCCCACGCGCTGTCGGTTATAGACACAGGTTGACTCGCGCTCACCCGGGAGGCAGTGGAGTGCTGATCGGATGTGATGTACACAGAGAACGTGGCGGCTCGGCTCGGGTGCGCGAGGCCGTCACGTGCTCCACTTTTACGCACAATAATTTGTAGCATAAAGGGTAAAGTCAGAGGCCTCCATTATCATTGTCTTTTACACAGAGAGCAGACTCCATGCACAGCCAGCAACACACACTCACACACACTCACACACACTCACACTCACACGCACACACTCTTATTAAAGGGGCAGTGTGTAAGATTTGGTGACATCTAGAGGTGAAGTTGCATGTTGTATCCATCAGCTCACCCTCACCCATGCAGGAGAACCTGTGGTCGAATTCAGTTGTCATTAAAAGTCCAAAAATGTTTACGTCCACTTGGACTTCTGTAAAAACATGGCGGCCCCCCGCAGAGAGGAATGTAAGTATACATTAATGGGCTCTTTTAAGGGTAATGGGGGGGGGGGGGGGTGGGGGGGGGGGGATAAAGCAATCAGATGATAATAAATTCATGAGCATGACCGTATGTAATGGATTTGTAACATTATAGAGGTGAAAAAAATGACCAAAATGTCACACACTGCACCTTTAATCGCTGCTCTGACAGGAATTTGTGTAGTAAGTTATTCATGAAGCTGAATCTCGCAGGATTAGTTCCTGATGAGTTTAGATTAAATACCTGGCTGCTTACAATCAGGCTGCAGGCTAATGACTAATTAATCAGCTCCCTCCTCTCCCTTTGATTGTTACCCACCACATGTGGTCAGAACTCATCATCAGCATCATCATCATCATCATCATCATCATCACCCTGTGTGTGTGTGTGTGATCATGTGTCAATGGCGTTCGTTCAGTGCCCTTAGGACCACAGCGTCACCCACACTGTAAAAAATAATCCAGGACTAGGTATTTTACAATATTAGAATCCACGTTTCCATCTTTCTCAATGAATGGGAGTGAGTCAAATAGTTGAAATGTCATTTCACGAATAATCATGATATGAATGTATTGATTTACTTTTTATTATCGAGGGGGAAAAAGCAAACTATTCCTCGTTTAATCTGAAGAATCAAATGTGCGTTAAACGCGTGTTCAAACTGTGTGATACGTTCACCCGGATTAAACATGGCCGAAGACACCGCGAAGTGCCCCCATCCGACTCGATGCAATAAGATTATGTGGGAATTTTGCATATGCTTGAAATACAGGAAGTGCAGTGTTATTTTTTAAAGCGTGCCGTGCAGCAGTGTAACTGCCTCCATCAGTGCAGGTACAACAACATGTCAGAGCAGAGACAGTGTTAGTGGGTAAACAAGCGGCCCAGCGGTTTGTATGTGTGAGGGAGGCTGTCATCTCGGAACACAGCGGCGCCGGCGTGACAGGATGGTGAGGTGGATTCGGGTGGAAAGCATGGGAGGGGGCGGGGCGATGTGGGGGCGGCGGGGTGGGGAGGGGGCGTTGAGGAAGTGAGTGGGTGAGGTGGAGAGATACATGTCCGCCGGCCTCCTGTCTGGACGCATCACATCTTCATAGGCTGAAATATCACTGGCTGAAATATCGATAAATAGCTGCGCCCCCCCCCCCCCAACCCCCCACCCTCCAGCAGCAGCAGCAGCAGCAGCAGATGGATGCTATCTGCTGGCTTAGTGTCCGGCTGATGACTAATATTGCATCTGCCTTCAGCTGGATTTGTACAAAGAGGCAGCGTTCGCTCCACCTGTGGGATAATCTCAGGGCTTCAGGGCCGGATTAACACTGGAGTGCATCCTGGGGCTGAAATTAGCAGCAGAACCCCCCCCCCCCACACACACACACACACACAGCAGCAGACCCCCCCCCCCCCCCCACACACACACACACATGTATAAAGCCCACCCCCACCTCCCCTACCTACACATAACCCTTAAACCAGCCAGTACTCCTGAACCATTACAGCCTCATAACATCAAATATTCATGAGTTTAAAGAAGCGCAGTGCAAGCAAGAAACTTATGGCTATATATCTTAATTATACTCTAATAAGGTTGTATCAAGGCTTTGCAGATTGCGTTTGCAATGTTCAGGTTCTCAATGTTCCCAAATGCTGATTATAGTCATTTTTATTTATATAGCACTTAAAAAAAAAAAAAAAACAAGTTCTAAAGTGCTTTTCAATAAAAACAAAGGACAGAATACAGAGAACAATGGATGCATTGAAATCAAATGGAAAAATAAGGATCTAAACAAGAGGAAATGGTCCAAAATGGACTCATTTCGTTGAACCCACCCAGAGAAACGCAGATAAATGTGACGTACAGAAAGATCCATGATCCCGATGAGGAACGGACCGAGGAAACGTTTGCATTAACCCTTTAAAGACCTGGAAAATGAGCTCTTCGCACATTCAAACCCACAATATTGACATGAGCAGGTTTCAGCGCTGCAGAGCAAACTTGAGGTTAATCCTAATTCCGCTGCCGCCACAGAGGGAGAACCTTGAGGGGCTTTGTGGTCCCTGCGGGTTGGTTGCTTAGCAGCTCTGCCTGCCGGCTAATCCCGCCATGCATGTATGTATGTACGTACGTATAATAAATCTGGATTACACGTGTAATCTCTTTGCGAAATCAACGTTTACTCTGCAGCTGTTTCTACATGCAAACGCTCCTCCGCGCACGTAATTAACGCCCTAACGCCGTCCCTCTGGTTTCGCCAGGTTGAGAGACTGAGCCTGCTGTCCCGCCGCCGCCATGATAGCCACGGGCGGCCTGCTGCGCATGAACCGGCGCCAGGACTCGCTGCGCGCCAAGAACCGCGCCGAGAACAAGCGCAAGCGGAAATGCAAGAAGAAGAAGAAGAACGACGTGGTGGTGGTGAAGGGCAAGCTCAACTTGTGCTCGCCGGCCGGCCTGGTGGCCGCCGTCGGCGTCATCGTCCTGGTGGTGGGCATCTCCATGGCGGTGCTGGGCTACTGGCCCAGTCCCAACCAGCACGAGTACCAGGGGCGCCGGCGGACCGGCGTGTTCCACAGCAACCGGTTGAGCTTCTACAAGGCCCCGCCCCTCCCCTCCAACTCCTCCTCCCACGAGAGGTTCCCCTCCGTCCGGGCGAACGCGCGGAACCAGAGCCACGCTAACGGCAGCGCCGCAGACGCCGCCCCTCACTGTGGCTTCCTGTGCGACTTCCTGAACAACTACCTGTACTCGGACAATCTGAAGGTCTTCGGCCCCCTGGTGATGGGAATCGGCATTTTCCTCTTCATCTGCGCCAACGCCGTCCTCCACGAGAACCGGGACAAGAAAACCAAAATCATCAACCTGAGGGACATCTACTCCACCGTCATCGACCTGCACAGCATCCGCTCCAAGGAGTACTCGCCGCTCAACGGCCTGGTGAACTACACGCAGTCCCGGAGCGCCGAGGCGCCGCCGGGCTCCTTGCCCGCCGGCGGCATGCCCACCCGCAGCTCCTGGCCCTCCACCGGACTCGCTCCGCAGGGCGAGGCGGGCAGCGAGGAGGCGTTTCGCCGCCAGTCTCTGGCCGGCCGACCTTTGAGCTGGTCCAGGGACGTGCAGACCTTCACGGACACGGTCTACAGCATCTACAAGGACTACAGCAATAGCGGCAAGCAGGCGCCGCAGCCCCGGCAGTGGGAGACCACCTCCATCGTCACCTCCTCCGTCAACGCCTTCACCCTCCCCGTGATCAAACTCAACAACTGCGAGGTGGAGGAGTCGGGAAGGGCGGAGCCCGAGGGGCCCGAGGGGGAGGGCGCGGTCATCGAGGCGGCAATGGAGGAGGGACGGGCCGGCGAGGAGGCGGAGGCGGAGACGGACGCCTTGATGGCCCATCGACCCCCGCCCCAGCACAGCCGCGAGGACGTTTCCACAGCCAACCAGCAGGGCGCGCTGCAGCCTCCGCCTCCGCCTCTGCCCCCGCCTCCGCCTCAGCTCTTTCCCCCATCGCCTGTTGCCAGGGCGATGGGGTCGCGGCTGTCGCTCAACTCGCTCACGGAGCAGCCCAGGGCTGCGCGGCGCTGCAGCCTGTCTGTGTCCGTGTGTAACCATGGCGACAGAGGCAGACGCTTCAGCTGCCCTCGCCTGGAGCGCACCAACAGTAAGGGCTACATCAAACTGAGCGATCTGGGGGGCGAGTCCTTCGAGGCGCCCGACACGGACACTTCTTTAATGGCCGCCGAACAGGAAGTAGCAGCGGACTCGGTAGCAGCAGCAGCAGCAGCAGCGGCGGCAGCAGCAGCAGGGGAAGAGGGGAGGGAGGAAGAGGAGGAAGCAGCAGCAGCAGCAGCAGCAGCAGCAGCTCAGGGAGAGGACGACCTGGTGACACCCAGCACCTCTGCAGACAACTAGACACTTTTTTTCCTTCTTCTGCTGATGAGCCTCTGTTAAAGGTGCAGTGTGTACGATTTCAAGTCATTTTTGTCAATTCAAAAAAACAAAACAAATGACAAAACAATTACATACGGACATTTTCAGGATTTTATAGTCACCTAAATGTTTCATTTTTCCCCCCCATTGCCCCCAAATGAGCACATTAAAAGGATATTTACAAGAGGAGCGCGTCCTCCCTACGGGGGGCCGCCATGTTTTTACAGTAGCCCAGAGCGGACTTACTTACTTAAACATCTTTTGAGTTTTCATGACAACGTGAAGTCGACCGCAGGTTCTCCTGCATGTTCAGAAGGGTGAGGGTGAGCTGATGGATAGGACGCGCACCTTCACCTGGAGAGGTCACCAAATCTGACACACTGCACCTTTAACTCCACAATGTCCTTGCTTGGTAGCAGAGGAGAGGAGCCAAAGGACTGTTCCCAACGCAGCCATGAACACTGCAGAGCAAGGTTCTCTCACCACCACCAACCAAACCCTAACCCCGCCCCCTCCCCCCCACTCTCTCCTCCACACCCCCCCACCCCACCCCCCCTGCCCCCCGGGACACCCAGATGTACATTTTCTATTTTTTTTTTGCAATGTAGCAAGAGCAATACTAAAGACTTGTACGGGAGATTTAGTTTCAAAAACAAAACAAAACAAACAAAAAAAAAAGATTTAGAAATTGAAATAAAAAAATTTGTACGACAGCATAGGGCAAATATTGTAGCTTGTAGAATCCCCCGGAGACCTGCTGTCGGACAGAGGAGCCTCAGAGGAAGAGGAAACATAGCGTATAGGTTTATTTCTCTACGTCGTGGTCGTGTGGACATCGCGTGAGTAAGTCGACTGAACTGAATCTCAGGTAGACGTCTGGTGTAGGAGCGGGACCTTGTCGGCCAAGGTCTTCCCTATTATGTGCACACATGTTTATATCCGAGACGTTCATGGTTGAATAAACTTGACTGTAACACCTTCATGTCGAGTGTGTGTGTGTGTGTGTGTGTGAGGTTAAAGGGGCAGTGGGTAAGGTTTGTGTGGAATCGGTTCACCAGCTGACTGCATGGATTGTTGTTTTCATGTTTACAACAGGAGCAGGTCCTCTCCACGGAGGCCGCCATGTTTCACCTCCCTGTTTGTACAGTAGCCCAGAATGGACAAATCCAATGTTTTTTTGAGTTTGAATCATAGACTGTATGTAAAGATGGACGAAGCGTCCCTGACCTCACCTACAGGTTTCCACAGAGTGTTTATGAGGTGTTGAATTTGCCTCTGAAGTTGATCGTTTTAACATGGGAGTCCATGGGGATTGACTCGCTTTCGGAGCCAGCCTCCAGTGGCCACCCTGCGAACTGCAAGTGTTTCCACTAACTGACTGAGGGCTAATTGGTTCCATATGCTTCAAGGGGAAAAGTGAAGGGCATTTGGCTGCAAATTCACGACTGGATGTCCCTAAATGTTACACACCGTACCTTTAAATGACTCTGGATGCTTGGTGTCTCGTTATGTTCTGTATCGTTCACCAAACTGTGTCCACTAAACCTCCCCAGTGCAAGTAGCTCCCTCACATCATCACTGGAAATAGAATGAGGAAAATGATTAGATTGACATTTTTCAGCCTCAAACTCTGAGGGATGAGACGCCGGAGTCTTTGCGCTGCCGTAGAGCTACAGCAGCCCTGAATGGACAAAGCACTTTCGATGTGGCGGCTGCCGAACAACAATGAAACCTTAAGAAGCGTGAAAGAAGTTGCGTGACTAAGCGCGAGGTGAGACCCGCTGGATATGGATTGTTGTTTTCCAGCTCCTCAGCAGCTCTGCAGTCGTATCGATTATCTGTGTTAAATGAAGCGACACCAGACACTTTGTGTTTCATCTGTTTGAATAACCGACTGAAAAGGCCACAATTACCGGGAGCCGATTCACGCACAGCGATGGCTTACACCCAGTGGCGAAGTTGTGTATTGCAGCTGAATACCCATTGCGGTCAGTGATCATTAAAACTCAATAGGTGTTGGTTTGTCCATTCAGGGCCACTGTGGAAAACATGGGGCGCAAACCAGATGATAGGTTTAGGTGATTGTATAGCCAGGAATGGAAATGAGCAAAATTGGCAACTAAATCTTACTGGACCTTTAAAGTGAAACTCAAATTGTTGTGCAACTTTAATACCTCCAGATATCTGTTGTGTTTTGGGGATATTAGGGGTTTTAATGAATCACATCAATCTGAATGTTAGTGAAGGTTGTAACACATTGTTTACGTTATCTTCATTCTCCTCAGTGACTCATCCAACCTGTTTTCCTTCTCAGTTATTCACGTCTGTCCTTTTCCTTCCCATTCATTTGCTTATGCCTCCAATATACAACTGTTTGATACTTTATGGAAGAATTTGTCAAACGATTGGATTCAACCTTAATCAACAATAATGATACAAAGATTTTTAGCCAGCCATGAAAAATACAGCTGTAATATTGCACATTTCATTCATCGCACCTTTCCAGACAATTATTTTGCATCTATTTATATTTCTATCTTCCGCTTGAATTGACAGCTGCAGTAAGTTACCTTTTATTATGAAGGTTAAACTTTCATCTGTATAGTTTATGTGGCCGTTATCTTGGACTGCACAGAGCTGTGTTTATGTTCCTCACATTAGCCCCCGCTGATATAAAAGCAGTAAACAAATGACCACAAACACCTGTCAGAGTGATGTGATGAAACACCTCCCTCCGAAAATGGTCGTAAAAAAACGGAATCAATGTCGCCCCCGAGTAAAATGTAATCAACTCTGAACATCGCGACCTTCCTGAAGGTGAGCTTTGTTATTGCTGCAGAGCGGAGCTGAGCGTTGGGGCTGTGTTC